>VXBC01013192.1:663642-731490 GCA_013399945.1 Ploceus nigricollis
TTTTTGGTTAGAGCAGCTTTATGATTAATGGGTGCTATGATGTGGTGACATTTCAGCTTTTCGCATATCCCACGCCCCTATTAAATGGCAGGGGCTCGAGCTCCTGTTTACAAGAAGCAAGAGGACTGCAAGTTGTACTATTAATCAACAGGGTAATTCAGCAGGGGTGTGGTGAGAGAGCTCAGAGGCCTGCTTCTGGCAAATGTGATACCCCCCCAAGGAAATTTGAAAATGTTTGTATCCAATGCACTCTGCAGCTGAGAGCAAAGTGGCTCAGCTGAGTAGCGGGCTCAAGGAGTATCACTGCACTGCTTGAAGGTCATTAATTTGTGTCTGATGAGGGAGAAAAAAAGCAGTGAAAGCCAATGCTTTTCCAGTGTGTGGATTGAGGGCTCTGACAGGCCCTGAAGAGCTGATGCTGGAGAGCAGGAGTTGTGTTTCAACCCATTAAGCCCTGGCCTGACTTTCAATGTCAAAAAGGAGATGGATGATGGTGCTGAGAGCAGTTTCCTTGCACAAGAGACTGTACAGTAAACTTTGAACTGGAGGAAGTGTGAGGAATATCAGGCTTTGCTGGGGGCTACCTCTGTAATAACAAGAGTTTCAGACACTAACTGTCTCTGATCCTAAAGGGACTTCAACCAAACTGGGTTCAGGAATGCCTCACTGTGCTGAGAAGGGAAGGGCAGCTGGTCCTGGAGGGAAACAAGCGCAGTGGAGTAAGACAGCACTGCATGCCAGGAAGGTGGCACTGAACCTCTTACTTCAAGGGCCCATTGAGAATCCAAAAGCAATGAATGAGTGTAAAAGTAATGTTTAACCATGTCCCTAAGAGTATATCCTAAGTTGCATGAGCATTATGGTTGCCTGGCAAAAAGCCTCAGATTTCCATAGCTGGGTTTCTTGGTCAGGTCTCTGCTATGTCAGTCATCGTGCAGCTGGGGAGGATGGATAAGGTGGTAGCCTGACATGACTGATAAGCTTTGTGCACAAGCCGAGGAAAGCACAGCTGAGGAATGGGCTATCAGGATTCTCCCTTTCTTTCCCTGGTGCAGCATTTCTGAACAGGGTGCCAGCCCAGCATCTAGCATCTGATGAAGCATCAAAGCACAGAATGTCCTTTCTTCTGAATGGGAGCAGAATAGACTCCCTTGCCATTCAAGTGGGAGTTGCACAATGTGGCATGTTCAGCAACAAACAAAAAGACACAGGTTAAAAATAAGATTTCCAGAAAAGGACTGGAGAAGCTAACTTCGATCTTCTTATCAAAACACAGAACACAGCCCTATAATCATCAGTGTCAGGACAACTGAGGGGGCTGCAAAACGTGTTACGAGAGAAGAAATTTCTTAAGTCAGCTTTCTGAGTAAAGGAAACTTATGATGTAATTACACCCTACCAGCCAGCACGGCAGCAGCAGGTTTCTGTTGTCTCTGGATGTCTTTGTTCCTCCCTAGATGGGTGTAGTTATAGTAGAAGCAATCCAGCCAGTCCAAGCTATCCCACATAAAATAGCAGCAGTGAAGAAAATAATTTAAAGCTTTGTCTGCCATGGCCATATGGGGCTTGTAAATGATGTTCCCAGTTCTAAGAACAGGAGAGGCTTCTCTAGGGGACCAGGACACCTAAAATCAGAGGGACATGTTGGCACAGCTAACCTTGCCCAGGAGTTTCTGGTACAGGCACATGTCTGCTGGGAGAGACCCAGCTCTAACCAACCCTGCAGGGGTAGGAGAATGGGCCAGCAGATCTCATGACTTTCATTTTACTCCCCTTTTCTGCGGTTCCTGTCAAAGGTGCCTCTTTGTAAATAAAAGAAATCATCGTCTTAATTCTTCCGCAACCAGGCTTAAGCAGCGCAAATAGATTTAGATATAAAACCCAAGGGACAGGAAGCTCTCTTGGAGGCCACAGCTTTATCCAGTAACCCCAGCCACATCCTCTCCTCCCTCCTCTGCTGAATAATTCAGAGCTTCATTTTCTTATCTGCTCTAATCTAGGTTTGTACAAACCAGCCCTGCTGTTAAGTAACATGAGGAAGATAAAGAACAACAAGGCATCTTTGTGCAGGGGAAGCCTCAGCAGGCAACAGATACCTCCCCTTTGTGCTGCTGCTGTTCAAGAGAGGAACTGGCATCTTTTCTCTGCGCTGGCACACTTGTTTCCCTTCATTTTTTCTTCATGCTCCATTCTCCACAAGGATTCATTATGTGCCTAGGCTGGCCTCTACCTGAAGCAGGAAAAGCCAAGAAGCACTGAGGGGAGAAAGGAAAAACAAAAAAGCCCCAAGGTCTGTAATAGACTTTTAATTTACTAAATCTTTTAGAAGTTTTCCTTCTTTCTTCACGAAATACCAGTTGCTTAAGATAATCTGTGAACCTGCAGAATAGCCATTAGGAGCTCCCTGGTGACTAGGTTAATTCACAGTAAATTACAGTCACAGCCAAGGAGATTGCAGGGAGGTTAGGAAGAGATTGGAAGCGGCAGGCAGCAAAGAACTGTAGCATTTACCAAAACCAGAAAATAGAACAATAATCAAGGATTGTAAGGAACAAGGAGTCCAGGCAGTGAATGCATGTTGAAATTGTCATTTCCAAACTCTGACAAATGCTGGTGAACACTGGCATCAACATTGAGAAAGTTTTCTGAGTGATAGATCAGCAGTAGCCTGTGTTACCCTACACAGGAAGCATGAAGAACAGGCATAAAGAGACTGCCCTTTTCCCAACTGTTTTTTAATGTGGTAGAACACAGGAATGTTGGGCAAGAGCCAAAAACTTGGCTGCGCCAGGCACCGTTTGCATGGAAAGATCTTTTTCAGGGAGATGACATCCTCTTGCACCTTCTCCTTCCCCTCACCATCCTTCCATCCTTTCCCATTTGACTGTTAATATGATGACACTGACCTTGTCATCAGCCCCACCACTGATGTTGCTGTGAGAACCTGGGCTCTTTCATAGCCCAAATATTTGCTAGTGCACTGTGTGTGCTACTGCTCAGAGGCAGGCTCTCTGGGTGCACCATCCTGGTCCTGATGAACACCAGCTAGTTGTAAGCATAAAGTGGGGAACAAGCTCCCTGTGCAAGTCACATCTCACAGAGCATGCTTTGCCTCCTTTCTTCTGGCTCAGTTTAGAGCCCAGCTCCCTCTCATGTACTTGGCCACTCTGATGTGGGAATAAGTACATTTCCATAATCATATTCGAGAGGAAAAAAGGGGGAAATGCCACAATCCAAGCAATCCCTGAATTACTGAACAGTAATTTCAGTCACAGCAATGTTTAAGTGCAATAAAATTGTGCCTGGAGAGCTTTATAAGAATGCCAGAGTGGTCTCCACTATAGGACTGTTCCTATCTACCTGGGGACTGCAGCTGTCCACTGCAAACCTCCTCAGGGCTCCCAAAACAATTGTGTACATCAGAAAACTGCCAGGATTTCTTCACCACAGCTTCCAGACACAAAAGACTCCCCCAGCACATTTGCCTGTTGTCTGCATCCCTTCAAGAGACCAGCGTAGTGAGGACCAGCTTGGCCCGTAGTGGCAGTGCAGCCAAAAAGAGGTCACATAGCAAGTGTCACCATCCCACAGTGGCTTCTCTTCAGCCTCCCAACCAAGATTTGTTTCCTTTCTCTTGCTATTTCCACAGTCCCTTACACCAGCCACTGCTGTGGCTACCAGCCAATATTCAGATCCCTGTGATAGTCTGGTTGTGGCTTCCTTGTGTATAAAAGCCTGGTGTTCAGCACTTTCCCAGTAAGTTGGTAGGAGATCATCCTCCAGTGTTCTGGGGTTTTCTGCACTTATTCAGCTCAGTCCATTCTTCCACCTTTCTGGTGGGCTACAGGCAGCAAGGTATAGAGGTCTCTGGAAATTCAGCTATCATCTCACCCTCCCCTCCCTTCCTCCTTTTCTTCTTCCCTCTCCCCTCCCAAGGCTCTGGGCTGCCAGGGCTTTTTTAATAGGAACTTTAATTTTTTTCTGCTAGTAAAACATAACTGAACCAAAAAATCATTTATGCATTTTTTCTTTTTTCCTGAAAATATACATATTAACCTATTGGAAAGCCTTCGTTTCTTCTGCCAACTGGTATCAACAGTCAATCAGAGTCTGTCAACATACCAATTTTATCATCTCCAACTCGGATAGCAGTGCAGTCGTCATGGGAACCAAAATAGTAGCTATGGAATAGCTGCCTTAGTAACAACAACAACAAAAAATGTGTTGGCATAAAATTGCATTTGTAGTAAATTTCAGTTAACACTTTAAAAATTAAACAGCTGCTGTGTGAATCCTGTAGTTTGCAAAATCAAGGGCCCTCTCCAAGGAAATGGGGGCTTTTAAAGTTCCCCAAGATCTAACCTTGTTGCTGGCCCCTAGTGCTCTAATTTGAAAGAGAAGTAACAGGGAGAAACACATATTTATTTTGATCTGGGCATTTGTGTAACATGAGATTAAAGATGCAGCAGCTTTACCCTGTTTGAAGAGGCAACCTGCATTCCTTATATACAGAGTTAAATTTGTGATGCTGGGGAGAACTGCTAACTACAGAGACTTTAAAGACAGCTTGCTTTGGCCCTTGTGAAAATCCAAAAGAACATGGGGAAACAGCAGGAAGGGAAACATGAAAATTGCTGTATCAGTGCAGACCTGTGGCCCAGGCTCTGGGGCATATGCACATTTCAAAGGAAAACGCGTATTCTCGAAATGCTTAGGTCACATATGCACAGAGATTCAGCTTTTCAGGATAGTGGGTCATTCCCTTAGTCCATTGAATGCTCACATTATATTCCCAAAAGCAAGCGAACAGAAAGGGAGGGTATGTCTAAGAAGAGCACTTGCTGGGTTTGTCTTTTCAGAGGACAGGTTAAATACAGTGCTTTTATCCCCTCCAGACCTCTGGTTTCTGTCCTGAAACACCTTCAGAAACAGAAAAAGTCAATCCTGGCTTTACTTTGTATGTGACCTGTAAAGATCCTGCCAGATCTCCTTGCATTGCATAGATGAATATGATTCTCTTAACAGCAAAGATGAATAGCTAATTTGCAGGTCAGCTTTTTAATTCACTGTCAAGGAGGTGAGCTGCTCAGCTGAACATCAATGCTACCCACAGCAGCAGGTTCAAATCCCAGCACTGTCTTCTTTGCTCTGCAAAGAAAAACTCAGTTCTCTACCACTGAGGTCAATCAGACACTGTGGACAGTTGAGAAAGAGTCCCCAAAACAGTAATAAAGTCCTTTATGAAATGTCTTAGGGCTCTTTTTGAAATGACAGTACTATTAATTTCAGTTTACCAAAAGTAAGTAATATATAGAAAACACATCTGGCACTAGAAAGGCTGAGCCACAGGAGGTTGAAGGCTGGAGAAGACTTAGGGAATTACCACTATCTACTTACACTGGTCTTACATATTTTCTGAAAGGTCCAATTTTTTACTCCTGACAGATAAAAGATGCTGTGCTGTGGGGATCTGTGACACACATGGTTTAGGTATTATAATACTCTTCCATACACATGCCCAGTTCATTACTGGCCGACAGCCAAGGAACAGTTTTATTTAATCGGTGCTATATTAAAATTGTGAAAACATTGTCATAAAAAGGGAATGGATAGGTAGTAAATGTTTCTCTTTCTAGAATAAGAGGTATTTAAATATTTGTGTAATTGCAGTGTCACGGGGTTATAATCCATTCACTTTAGCACCAGGATACTCTTCACTGGGAACAAGGCCATTGAGACTGTCAGTTTGCAACAAAGGCCAGTGACCCAAACTCCTGCTCTAGTAGATCATGTCCCCAGGTAAAACACAATCATTTAGAATGGTGTAAGTGCTGTACACAATTTAAGTGACCTTTTGGCCAAATGAGTGTGTCCTAGTGACTAGTTACCTAGAGAGAGCACGCTCAGAGGAGAGCAATCGTCAGAAAGGTCAAGAAAACTTTCCATTCTTCCACCTTTGGAAATCTTTTTGTAAGAATGCCTTGAGATGCTTCAGAGAAATCAATAGGAAAATTCTGCTGGAGTGGTAACAAAATCTGTGTCATGTAAAATGAATGTAGACCTAAGGTTTAATGCCATTAACTTGAAAGGGCATCTCTCTACATTCTTCCTGGCACTGTGATAGTACAGTGGAGAATGGCCTGAAAAGGTGTTTCTCAAGGGGAGGTGTGACCACTGAAGGGTTTGGAGGATTAACCTTTCAGTTTTGAACCAGGGCTGTGAGAAACAGGTACGAGTCAGTGAGGGCTGCAAGGCTATCAGCTTGGACAGAGCTGGCAAGGTTACAAAACATTTTGGGTGATTAGCCAAGAGCCCCAGTGGAATCAGTGACAAAAGTGAAAACAGATTAGAAATGCTGCAGCTTTGAAGACAGGAACCAGGACATTGGGTAGAGAATGAGTTTAATTTGTTCAGAGTCATTTCTGTGCTAATAAATAGGGCCCAGGGGATGGTGAGGGGGGGAGGGGCCCTGTAAGGCTGATTCAGAAAGCAGAACTATGGTGGGAAAAGGACCAACTCCAGAGGCACTAGCAAGCCTAGGGTGTACCCATGCAAAAGCTTGTAGCTATTATTTCCTTGCTCCACACATTTACCACTCTCTGTATCACTTGCTCCGTCTCCCTTTCATCCTGACATACACAACCACTTTTCCAAACAAAAGTGGGGTGAGGTTAGAAACCGTTGCAGTTTTATCACTTAGGAGAGCTGAGCACTTACTGGGATGTCCACATGGAGCTGTAATGGACTAATCAAGTTCAGTGACTGCTTGCCAAACTTCCTGTGTTTTCCTGTGTCTATGAAGCACACCCCTTCAACCCCTTTCCCCATCAGTGAAAGATGATTGCTACTGTTCTAATTTCTAGAAGACACAGGAGAATTGTGATTTCTTTTTGCATCATGGAGTTATGGGTTGATCCTAGCATTAATGGTGCCCAGCTACTGCTTATAATGTTCTCTAATCCTCAAAAGTTTCCATATCCTACATATGCTACAACTAAAATGTTTTAGAGAGCAATTTAACACCAAGAAGAAAGAAGCAGGAATATTTCATAAATCCACTAAAATCTACTGGGATAAGGAAGGCTTTAGGAAGGACAAAGGGAGAAAATAAAGTTATTTCAAAAGACAAATGGGCCATAACATAGGATATGCATGAGAACCAATTTGTCACTGCCCCGCAGTGCCACCTCTGGCTCAGGAGGTCGCATGACTGCAGTCCACAGGCAGCCAAGGAGAGCACACCAGGGAAGCTTCATTGTCTAGTGGCTTATTTCTGGTGCTCTTCCCTAGGCCATTGCTGCTGCCAGATACTGGATTCTGAGTGAAACAGCTCTTGGGTCTCACCCAGAGCAGCTGGTTGGATGGTTGTATCCTGATCCATTCCTGGAAGGCAGCTTTGACTACACAAGCTGGAAAGGGAAGCTCTTAGTACAGAAGGAAACAGTATAAGCAGTTCACAGTCGCTGTGCACTAAGAGCACATGTTTACTTTTGATGCTTCCAAGAAAACCTTTCTGAAATTAGGTCTGCAACTGCTGACCTATTTTTCCAGTTACAAAACATACAATTTTTGAAGAAAAAGTGACCAAAATTGAAGCCAATTTCCCCATATATCAAAATAAGGAGCCAAAAGAGGAAGGCATTTCCATATGCCCTGCATGGCTATAAGCAATATTCCTTGTAATGCAGCAGCCCTCAAGGAAGGAAGAGGGAGGTGAAGCCCTGTCTCAGCCACATGCATGTCCCCAGCACAGGCAAAGAGCTCAGCTCCACTTCAGACAGAGGAGTTGTCTGAATGCCACAACAAATGGAAATCCAGGCCTGAAATGGTTTCATGCCAGCTTTGTGCAGCAGTATATTATCATTTGATGCAATTATGTCATTAACTAATTTGCAAATTTGCATAGAACCATTCATTTAATCTTTTAATAAATAGTATGGATTTTGCACCAGTGAAAACCCTCCAGATTAACTGCTTGGTGAATAAACCTTTCCACTTATCTGTGAGACAGCAGCAGGACTAGCTTTATCCACATGCTGACCTGCCAGTACACTGCAACCTCGATTTGACAGATAAGTGCACAGCTTCATCTGAGGAGTTGTAGAAAGGAGCTCAGCTCCCTGGCTCAGGCACCTCATAATCTCTCTTGGACCTTTATTGCACATCAGGGCAGAAAGTTTTCACAGAGTACAGCTGGTACTGAGACTCATCTCAGCTCCTGTGCTCAAATCTCGGCATCTTTGGAATTGAAATGACTAGCAAGTTGTCACAGGGAGCCAGAAATGGCCCCTCCACAAAATGAGCACTCTGCATCTGTGAGCAGCCACAGCAGAATAACACTTTCACACGTTCTCTCACTGTTTTATTGTCCTCTGCCAACCACCTCACTTTAGTTAGTTATACTCTACACAAGATACTCACACCTCCTTAGACAGCGTCTGATGGTTGCTTTATGACAACTGGTTGGATTAGCTCTGCTGCTTGGAAGCTGCCCCCACAACCATTGCTCTCTTGCAAGTTGCAGAGAGGCAGCCATGGTGTTGAGGAGGGGCAGCAGATGCTTGTGCACCTCTTTGGTGGCAGATGGAGGTGGATTCCTTCACCTACCTGTCACAGCTGGGCAGACTGACAGACTTTCACCCTTATTCTGGAAAATACACAGGGCCTACACTGTAACGAAAAAGAAGAGGAGGAGGATCCAGGCTTTTGCTCCACTGTCTTTCTGAAATCCCAGGAACATGACATAGCCATGACAACTGCAGCTCTGAAATCAGGGGGCTGAGTACTCAAAGACAGTTGCAGGCAGAAGAGAGGAAAAGCAGACAAAAATCAGATGTAGAAAACTATCAGGAAAAGGGTGATTTGCAGCCTGTGTTGTGAAAATAGACCCCGTGCCTCAAACCACTGCCAGGGAGGCACACTCAGCAGCCGGGCACACCTGGACCAGCCACTTGGCTCTCGGCTGCTCTTATTATTCTCTACAACCCTTCAGCATGACTCTTGACAGAAAAATTACCAAATGTAATGCACTTGTGACTTAGTTAATTTGCACCTGTATCTAATTTCAGACCTGCTAGAATAACAGAGCAGTTCTGTAATCAAAAATGGAGAGAGGAAAAAAAAAAGCCAGAGCTGCCAGTCACTGGCTGCTGCAGGGGAAACTGCCCCCACTTCATACAGTGTCCTCATGCAAGAGCTTGCATGAAGGTCATGGGTTGTAGAGGTTTCCCTGAGAACGCCCAATGCAAACCCCCTGTGTGGGACTCAGAGTGAGCCCGTGGCAATTCCCAGTGGCAGCTGGCAGTACCATGCTCCTCCCTGCTTTACCAGTCAGCAGTTGTTTTAGTCTTGTACATATCTCTCCATTTTCATTTTGGGAGATTGTTCTGAGCAGTTTACAATTGTCTGCTTGTGGCCAACGGCCATGACTTTCTGGATCCCAGAGGGTGCCTTGCTTCATCATCAGAGAAAGCACTAATGAGACAAAGACCCTCTGGCCCATGGTTGTGGCTCATTAGGGTACTAGTCACGATGCCTCAGTTTCCCCTCCAGGCTCTGTGGAACCACAGATGTTATAGTTCATGTGTCATTTTTAATCCTCTCCCTCAGTCTCTGCCAGAGTCAAGCTCCTCCACAGTATTCAAGTCCCTAGACATGAGATTTAAGAAAGCCAAACCCACTTTGGTTTTGTCAGCTCTCCGGGGACCCTTATCCGTGCTGGTGCCAGGATGCTCTGCTCAGCCTGCTCAGCCTGCTCAGCACCTGGCCATATGCGGTGTGGCACACCAGCCCACAGACCTCTCATGGGTTATTCTGTAGGACCTTGGGCTGGCCTCATCCTGCCCAGCCAGCAGCTGCCTCTCCTTCATTGTCTGGCACAGAGCTGTGATTTCAAAAATGTTTTCTCTGGAGGAAATCAACAAGGAATAGCTTTGGTTTTCTTCTTGACTGGCTTGCCTGTCCAGCCCTCCCCAAAGAGGGCCAATCCATCAGCCTCATTTCCTGCTGTCCCTTCCCTGTATGGATCCCATTGCATCCTGATACCCCTTAAACCAGGTACAACTCTATCCTGTCACCTGAACCACCTCTTATACTAAATCATCTCAATCTATACCCAGCCATCTTCCTACACCTTCCCTCAATGGCATCTGCTTTCCTGTAGCACAATCACCCAGCTTGTCCCCAATGAGTGTGGTGACTAACCCTAGTCATCTCCACTCTGCAGGGACCTGAAGGCAATACAGACACAGTACAGCATGGAGCAGCCTGTTCTCTTCCCCCAGGAAAGGCCAACAGCCTTCAATAGAGCTGCATAGAGAAAGCAAATCGGGACATAAAACATTTTGAGATCTTCAGATGAAAGGAGTTAGTATGTCATTAACATCAATTTCTTTGGCTGAGACACATGTTAAACACAGCTCTGGGAATATGTAAGTCTGATGTTTTAACCTTGGCCTTCTTACTGACCTTATCTCTCTCACCCTGGTCATACATTTTAATACCCTTGTCTTATTTTCCAGCCTAAAAGGAGGTGGGTTCTAGCTGTCCTGCCTTGCCGGGCTGCTGTGGTTCTGTAATTGGGTACAGCCCATAGATCTCTTTAAATGTAAGCATTAACCCTCTGTAATAGCCTCAAAACTCAGTGTCCTGCAATAGTGGGTGTACCACAGCAATGTGCTCCCCAAGGAAATAGGTCCTTCCACCTCCCAGCCTTGCTGTTCTCCACATGCAAGGGCTCTCCTGAGCAGCCTATGCAAGCAATATCTGCCCATTACAGCTGAAGCTGAAGGTTGAACCAAGAGGAAGGAATTTCAGACACTGTCTTGGGACATCCTCACATATCATGCTATATCAAATAGGCCTTCTCTGCCCTAAATGCAATCCCAGGAGTGGTTGCTCACTCACTCAGTGAGAAAAGCACAAAGCACAACTGTTGATCCATGCTGATCATATCACTGCCAAGATTTCTTCCCAGAGATGCCCCGCAGCAAGAGCTCAGAGAAAAAATCTGGGTGAAGGATATGCACTTCTGTCTTCAAAGGGACCCCTGAAGCCACCGTTCCCAGCCTGCCATAGGAGCACAGAAGTCATGAAAAGACCATGGCAGCATTCACACCAGATCCACAAAAAGAGCAACTCGGAGGAGCAGGACAAATTCAGGGCATTGAGTGGTGTTGAGGACTTCCTTCATGTCATAATTGGCTCCAGCAAACCTTCTGCTTTAGTCACCTGAGAACTGTTTCACATTCACAGTACCTGTGCAGAAATTCTTCTATGCCAAGTAGCCTTTATGTGAAACAGTCTTCCTATGCTTAGCGCAAACAACTAACAGAGGACTGGAATCCTCTGAAGCCATGGTGACTCATGACTGGGTAATTACCTACAGTCCTGCTCCTCTGAGACATGCACCTACCTATGGGCTGGCATTCATCAGTCCTCCTAGTTTCAGTCCTAGCAGAAAGGCCAAACCTCAAGGAAACCAAACATCTGATCCCCCGAGGTGGTGTTGCAGGGCAAGGTTGAAGGCGTATTAGCGATACCGTGTGGGAGAGCTGTAGTTTATCTCAGGATCCAGAGCTATCAATACAGCGCTGCAGTGGGGAGATGCAAAATCTTTAATTAACTTTTGCTCACTCGCTCCCAGCACTGGTGGAGGTGGGTGGATGTGATCATTGCTCAAGGGAGGGTTCTCCCCTCCCCCTGCTTTTGAATTCCCAAGCAATCAGTGCTCTGTATAGAACAACATAAATAGAGCTCCTCAAACCGAGTGGGCTTTAGTTTTGTTTTGCTCTCTTCCGGGTGGGTTTGCCCTCCTCCCTGTTCTATCAAATACCATGCAATTTATGGACCACTTTGAATGTGTTTGCACACCCTCTTTGCATCTTAACTGACAACATACATGCTTTTTTAATTAAAATTTTATTGGCTTTTCCATAAGTGATGTACCTACTGTAAGTAAGCACAGTTCAGTACAGATAACATGTGGTTTGTTTAGTTATCTTGCAGGAGATTATTTCTGTTATCATTGTAAGTTGATTATTGTAATTATTGAAAGAGAGAAGGCTGACAGAAAGAGAGCATGCAGAAGGAAAATGGGGGGGGGAATTAAAAGATAATAATAAAAGATAATAGCAGTCTCCTTTGTTCTTATTTTTTTCTCTTGACAACCTACTGTACATGCTAAATTTCAGTTTAATGTTAGAGTCCCTTCTTTTGCTAACACACCCCCATCAATAGCACAAGGTCTTTAAACCCTAGATGCCTGCAATTAACTTCAGTATCAAAAAAAGACAGAAACTGTCTCTCCTGTTACTACTACCAACCCTGTGAATATCTCAGAATGATCCTTTTCACCCCTGTCTTCTGAATTAATTCGATATTTTTAACCCTCTTTAGAAATTGTATGGTTTGGGCACACAGAAAATTAAAGATAAGCATTATGTATGTGGGGAATGTGTGTGCATGGAAAGACTGAGGGAGAGACATTATAGACTGCACAGATAACCAGGCGCTCCTGGCATCATTCTGAGGAGCCTTTCACCATTCTGTTGGTGAAACACTGTGTTGTCCTGTGCTTGTCTGGAGGGACACGTGTTCTAGAGGCAGTGAACATTCCCTGTTCATGTGACATGCAAGGGAATCTGTTCATGCTGGTAATCTCAGTAAGAGAAGTCCTAGTCTCAGGTAAGATTATTTTTTCCCACATTTCAGAGAGACACTGGGCAATGCTTAAAACTACTGGAGGAGGGTATCAGAGGGCCACTTCTTTCCTTTTGCTGCAATGGAAAATGGCAAGACTGTCATATAAATCAGATGGTGCTAAGAAGGTTACTTTTTTAGATACTTTGATCCAGACTACTAAGGCTCTCAGGGACTGAGACTTTGAACTTGACTATGTATTATCTTAAAACATGAGAGAAACGAATGGCACAACCAGCATGAGCTATTGAAGTGTTCTGGGCTGCAGCAATGTCTCCCACACCCCAATGACTTTGTGTTCAATTGGGTCAGCAAAAAAGGGGAAAAGCATAGGTCTTAGTGGGACAGCACCATATCCAGGCATTAGTAGTAGTGGTCTATGTTTTCAACTCTAATAACTGAGTATGTTCCACTGAACCATTACCACCAGACTGCAAATCCCCTCCTCAGCAGGGACATGAAGAGTTTCATGGTCAACAGAGTCAAATGCTGCAGAGAGATACAGCGGGAAATCTGTCCTCTAGGTATTAAATGCAGAAGTGCCACAAAAGCAGTTTCATCTAATGTCCTGGCCTGACTCCAGCCAGAGCCCCTGTGTTATTCCAGGAATACTGCGAGTGGCAAACCTCACTCAGGTCGAGGGGTCAGAAACTGAAGCCATCCAGCTATGAGCTATTCAGATGCATCTCAGAAAATCCTCCCAACAGACCAAGCCCCGTGAAACCAACCTGAAAAAGAGAAACCAAGAAATCAATGCTGTGCTCTTTACAGTTTTTCTGCGGTAAATAAATACTGCATTACCTACACTGTGCTCACATTAAAGGATTCTCTTCACTCAAGGTAGTTACTCACTTCAGCATATTTGGTGTTTGCTTCCCCTCTTTGCCAAGGAACCTGATTTGTGATGTCGCACAAAACTTCAAAATGAAGTGCAGCTCTCCCTTCCCTCTCTCAGAAAAGGAGGCTAACAAGCTGCACACCTCTGCTCACCTTTCCCAAGGAAGGAGAGCTGCAGCCCATGTTACTGCTTTACAATGACATGACTATTTATGGTCTCAAAAGTTCTTGTCAGGGTTCCTCTAGTGAAGAGGAGAAAGACAGGAGATAAGGCTCTGAAGGTCAAAACAAACAGACAAACCAAGAGAATTTTTTTTTCCACTGGGAGAGAGGGTGAGAGATGAGGAGAATACACCCTTGAGATCATCTGTGATCATAAAAAATCAGCAGGGATCAAATCAGCTGATTTTCATTTGAGGTGTAGAAATCTGGAGATCAGACTGTAAATATATTCAAGAATAATCAATTTTACCGTGCCTTCATTATCTAGCAGTGTTTATCCTGACCTGCGGGAAGCAAAGCAATGAAAGAAATTGGAAGGAAAATATTTTTATATTAACCCAGATTTCTCAAACCACCTAAGACAGGCAAACAAACAAATAAAACAGGCTAAACCGTCACTCACTTCTTGAATGCAAGCTCACGTCAACTTTTATTTTTCTGAATTGATTTGCTTGTTTCTATTGCTTGCCATTTTTATTTTTTGGTCCCTGAAAACGTTGTAAAAACCAGCTAATAGGGGTACAAAATAGTAAGTTTTATGTACATTGCAGAAACTTGTATATGATGCAGTTTGTTAAGATCTCTGCCGTTCCACCAGCAGCGTGTCAGGTTTGTCTAACACCCAGCCCCTGAGTTACAGTTTTACGGTGCCGATTTATAGCGCTGTAAGTTTAATATAGTGGCACATTGTAAAAGGGCTTTTTTTTTTTTTTTCCCTTTCCCCTTCCCTTAATTAATATTTCAGACGCCGGGAAAGCAGCACAAGGGCAGGCGGCGGGAGCGGGGCTGGGATTCAGGGAGCGCCCGGAGCGCGGCCCGGGGACGGGCAGTGCTGCCCCCTGCCGGCGCGGCGCGGCGCCGCTCCCGCCGCCGCCCTTCCCGCCTGGCCAAGGGCGGGACAGCTCCGGCCCCACAGGCCGGCCTCAGGCTACGGAGCCGGCGTCCTTTGAAAAAGCCGTCGTCATTTTAAAAGAGAGCGCTCACTCACTAATGGAAAGAAGAAATAACCCACCCCGCCCAAGAATATGGCAACCGGAAAGCGATGCAAATTGAACGGACACAAGCCCCTCGGTCACCTTTTGTTGCTAATGGTAGCATGGAACTGTAAATAACCTAAAACATGGCAGCCCTTGTGCACGGGGGGGTAAAATACCAGCTTTAGGCCCAGGAGCTCTTTCCTGTGCTTGTCTCGTCCTTCTGGAAAGATTGTTCTGTGGCTGGGATTGTGCCACTTGCTGGGGCCACCTCTTCAAGGCCTTCACCTTCGTGGAGCTTACCTCCAGCCCAGCAGGACTCTTCCAAGATGTAGGGAACATCTGGGTAACTACAGGAAAAATAGCAGTGTTGCTGCTACTTTATAATACAATCATAGACTATCCTGAGGTGGAAGGAGCCCACAAGAATAATTGAAGTCCAGCTCCTGGCCCCGCACAGGAGAGCCCTAAGAATCACACCATGTGCCTGGAAGCATTGTCCAAACACTTTTTGTGGTGCTGTGACTTTTAAGTCTCCTTGTTTGCCATCCTCCAGCCTTTTGTTTTTTTCCACAGAGAAGTGGGACCTAACAATGCTGCCAGCAAAACCAAGCTGTATTGTCTTACAAGGGAGGTGATGTGCCAGAAGTGAGTTGCGAAGTGAAGATGCTTCAGGGACGGAGGAAAGAGGAGATGCTTTGGCTTTCACTGAGACCCCTCTACTCCAAACAGCTGTTTGCCATCAGCCGTGCCCATCACTGGAGTCGGCTCCTGCTTTAGTCCCTGCTCCCCTCTGTCACTCTTCTCTACTTCCCTAGACCACCAATTTTTCTGATTGTTTGCAATTAACTGTTGATTATGGTGCACAAAAGTCCAAGGAGGATAATTGAAAACCGCTCAGCCAGCAGCAGTGGAAAGACTCTGCTGCTGCAGAAGAGAGAGCAGTGCACAACAAGCACGTCCCTGCTTGGGTGGCACGACGTGGGCTGGTGAGGACCAGTGAGCCTGGTGTGCAAAGGTAGGAGGTAGGCTGCAGGAAAGGCAGGGCATGTCAGAGGTTGGTGGTGATCTCAGAAAGCTCAGATGAAACATTGCAGCTTACTGCCACAGCTCCCAGAACCATGAAAGAGGGGTAGTTCCCCGCCCCAGTTATGATTCATGAAAAAAAATGAAATCTTGAAATCAGGGAATGAAGTGAGATGAACAGACAAAGGAGGAATTATGATGAATTCCAATTAAAAAAATATGAAATTAAGTAAAAATATTTAAATGGAATGGGATGACATGAGTTGAAATGAAAGGACCATAAATTACCCAAATGATACTTAATGAAATCTCAAAATCAGGGAACAAAGTGAAATGAACACACAGGAGATGTATTATGATGAAATAAATTGCAATTGAAAAACACCCAAAAATTCTGAAATTGAGTGAAAACAATTAAATGGAGTGAGATGACATGAAGTGTGGTGAAACGGACCAAAACTGACCCCAGTGATATTCATTGAATTTGCGAGATTTCATTTCCTTTTTTAATTGTATTTCCTTCTATCATATGTCCTGTCCAGTCTGTTCATTTCAGTTTGTTCCCTGATTTTAAGATTTAATTTCCTTTCATGAAATGATTCTTCATTTCATGAAAGGAAATGAAATTTCAAAATCAGGGAACAAATTGAACCAAAAACATAGGACAGAAATTACGATGAAATGCAATCAAAAAGAATAAAGGAAAATTTGGAAATGAAGTGAAAACATTTAAATGGAATGGGATGTCATGAGGTGCAGTTAAAAGTTCCAAATATTGCTGAAATGACATTCACTGAAATCTCAAAATTGGGGAACAAAATGAAATGAACAGACAGAGGAAAAGGTATGATTAAATGAAATGCAATTAAAAAAAAGAAAAATATTACATGTAATTAAAAGAATTAAATGGAATGGGATGACATGAAGTGCAGTGAATTCTTCATTTCATGAAAGGAAATAAAATCTTGAAATCAGGGAATGAAGTGAACAGAACACAGAGGAGAGGAATTATGATGAAATAAATGCCAATCAAGATTTTAAAAAAATTCCGAAATGAAGTGAAAACAAGTAAATGGAATAGGATGACATGAAGTGCAGTGAAGTGCACCAAACCTGACCAAAATAATACTCACTGAATTAGCAAGATTTCATTTTCTTTCATGAAATACTAGTGGGACCAGGAGCCCAGGAACTGCAACCTGCACCTCAGGCCGTAGCAGTAACATCAAAGCCTTGAGTGATTTCCTCAGTAACTTTGCTGAATAGGTTGAAGAAACACATTTCTCTGTCTTCTCAAGCACCATCTCTTTTTAGACAAATTGTCAGTGGAAAACCTTTCAGGAAATCACCTTGCTGTGAATTACGCTTTTGTTGCAAGAAATAAAGCACAAAGGCAAATGCTGGAGCTGATAATGCTAAGTGCCCACTCAGTCCTGTGTCAACACAGATCATTATTATACACAGTAATAGACAACATGGGGTCTTGAGGAGAAGCCTGGGCAGGAACAAAGTACAGACAATAAATTAAAACCTTGGAAGACTGAGTGTGAGAAGCAGAGTTTTATTGAGGTAGAGGCATTTTGCTTCCCCAGTTATACAAAAAATAATTGCAGATCAATTAGAATGAAGAAAAGCCTGACCAGTTATGTGGGCTCAATGGATTCTACACACAGACCTCAGAGCCTCTCTCAGATGCCACCTGTAAAAAAGAACAGCCTCTGACTCTGCAAAGGGAATTGGGAAAAGGGGTGTGGAGGTAGGACTGCTGTTTGTCTCCAATAGCATCGCAGAAATTTAAAAAAAAATCTTTTCCCCATGAAAAATAAATAGCTTTTCCAAATAAGCCATGTATCCAGAAGGAGATACTGAACTTTCTCCATCATAGGTGAAACCGAGTCTTGGTACATGGTCAACTGAGCCCACACAGCCTTTTCTGCTTAAAGGAAGGGATTGTCTTTCTTTACCTCTCCACTTCCCCTCATCCTGTGAGATAACCTTTCCTTCTCCTGGCCCTTTGAGCCCATTCTTGTTGCTCACCAAACCCTTCAGTGAACTATATGAATCATTAGCCTGGCAGGATGTGATCCTAATTTCTGGGGTGATTTCTGCTATCTTAGTGAGTTAAAGCCACTCAGAGTATGATACATGCAGGGTAAGAAGATGTTAGATATAGCTGAAAGAAAGAAAAAAAATCTTTATTTGAAGGGAATATCACAGTGCCAAAACCCAGTGAAGTGTTTCAATATTTTCAAGAAATAAACCTAGAGTAATTCCCAACCCTGACCTGTATTTCGATGACCATATTGTACCCCAGATAAAACCAGCAATACAGAAATTGGTAAAAATGAAGAGTAAAAACAATAATTGAACTGCTTTGATTTTCAAAGAGGAGTTCAGGACAGCCCAACTGTGATTATAATGGACATCTTTTGTTTCATCTGTGGAAGATCTGTAGGGATACAGTTGATATAAAAATAGGGGCTCAACAAACTGGTAGGACATGATTACAGGAGCTGTGCCATGCTCCTACACAAAGCATAGTTCAAGACACAGACATAATATTTTCTCTGAAAAAGGTGGAGTTAATTGAAATTTTCTTGTCTTCACCAAAATCTGCATCTTGGGTTCATTTCATGAAGCCTGAGCAAAGGAAATGTGAACAGGTGGGATACCAGAGGCAGAGTGAAAAGGAGGAGGAATTCAGTGCAGGGGAAAATGCAAAAATACAAACTGAATGAGGCTTAATACATCAGGGATGAACTCTGCCTTGACTTTTTAAAATAATATCCCTTATCCTGAAGACACAATGCTGGATGTTATAAGAAAATTACTGTCCTCTAAAGCCTGATGTTTCAAAATAATGAAGGCTGAAGTCCCATTAGATGTTTGTTTAAGGACTAACACATTTAGCAGCTGTTAAACCTAAACATAATGTCTTGCTGTTTGTCCACTAAATCACATTATTCTCTAGCAGTGGGATGTATATGTTGTTCAGCTGTCCTGCCTGCCCCGAAACTGAATTTGCCACTTGGTTGTACAGTTCTTGTTCTAGACCTTGAATTTAGGGCTGGTCAAGAGAGCTGTGAGAAACATCTTTGAAAGACCTGATCTCCTGCCAGGTGGTTCAGGAGCAACCCAGGCAAGACTTAGACTGACATAAAAAAAAGAACTGTTTTTCTTTTGTAAGAATTTAAGCAGCAAACAGTAACTCCTGGAATACAGAGCTGTGGGACACTCATTCATTCCAGTGACACAGTGCCTTGCCCACACCTTACTGCTGTCTGCACCATGGGATGATGGACAGGTTGGAGGGAATGAGGGTTTTCTCATGGCAGGCACTGTCCTGAAAGAAAGCAGGCTGCCCATGTTTCATTTATAATTTCAGCAGGAGTTTTGCTCTTTTGAGCCCAGTGTTCTTTGGTCCATAGATCCTACCCAGTAGAAAGTTTCATTGAAGCTCAGCTGCTCTCTGAATCTGTGCTTGAGTGGACTGTTAAGTCTCGGTGTCCTGGCATTGAGGTTCCTGAAATGCAATGCCTTGAAGTCTCAAATCTTCATGTCAAGTTTCTCATTTACCTCAGTCACTGACAGGCTTTCATCTCATGCAGATAAGCTGCTCTTAGCATTTAGAAAGTCATCCTTGCAGCCCAGTCTAGCTTCTCTGCTGAGCCTCTTAGCCCATTGACAGTTTTATAGCTCTCTCCCCTATTGCGGCTGTGCCAGACCCAGAATGGCAATCCTCAGAACTCAAATCAATAAATTGTGCCCCAAAAGTTGTGAGTTTTGTCCAAAAGTTGTAAGCTCAGATAGATTACTTAGGGACAACTTCAATTTCCCATAGTCTGTGTTTCCCTATCAGTTGCTGGCTGGAGATCTGGGCTTTAGAAAGAAGGAAAGAACAAAGACATTAATTCCCTGCTCCAGGAGACAGACCTGCAAGACATCAGAAATCTGTAAAATCCTGAGCTGGCACCACCCCCAGCCCTGGGGTCTCAAAAGTGCGGCTGGGTGAAACCAGGCACTATAGCTCATCAGCACAGAGCAAGTGCAAACTTTATTGTGTAGTCATTGTTGCTGGAAGAATTATCTATTCTTTATCTCTGTGAGAGCGTGAGAGATTAAGTTTGGAAGCCTGTTAGCAACCACTGAAATGCCATTGTTATCATTCACTGTTAATCATCACGCCTGGCTCTAATGCACTTAATCAGACCCGTTGACACTTGGGCTCTAAATGAGAGTCAGCCAAGCGGGAGAGAGGTGTAAAATGCCCACGTCTCTTGCATGGGGCTAGCATCTTCTGCTCATGGCATTTTTTGAATCAAATAAAGACCCCAGCAGCAGGGTAGGAACTCCTGGCAGATTCTTCCAGATCCCTAACTGATTACAGCTGGTCTTGACAGTACATTTAAATGGCACAGGGAGATAGCAGAAAAGCTCCATGTCATGAAACATCCCACACAGGACTAACAGACATGCTGAGGAAGCCAGCCCCGGTCAGGGAAAATATTTCTTGACGTCTTTTTGGAAACTTTTGCCTGCCAGCTGTTAATGGATGGGGCTGAACTGCAGTCTGCATGTTAATGAGCCTATTATGAGCAGCACTTTATCTTGTGACAAAGGTGGATTTAATGGAGTTGAAAGGTTTCCCAGAGTAAATTCTAAATGTCCTAATAATGCAATGAAGTCTCTATTAGTGTATTTATTAATTACAACATAGCCACGTTTCAGCAAGCTGTTTCAGCACCCCAGTATGTGCTTTTCCCAGTAGAGAAAGCTCACAGGAACATGTCCTGCAACCTGAAGATGAGAACCTGCAGTCTGTGTCCCAGCCCTTCTAGAAGCCCTTAACATGGTATTCCTTATCTCATCTTCCAGTTTTACTTCCACTCTACTTTATCTGGCAGTAATTCTAGCCTTGATGTCTGTGAGGAGCTCTGGGGGCTTATCACCCAAAACACCTCCTCAGCCTATGTGTCACTGTCACAGTTCTGGAGTGGGATGAAGGCTCATCTCATGTAGATTTGCGCCATATCTCACAGCTCCCCAGGCATACTCCATTGTTTCTCTGGGATATTTTGATGCGGCTTTACCTGTACCATGAATTTTCCAGCAAAAGTGATGGTCATGTCAGCTTCCACAGTGCCTGCTTTTACAAGGTACTGTGGCATGCACCAATTGTTATTCTTTGCATGCCTGGGCTCAGATCCTTTAAAGTTCAGGTCAGTCGCTGAGATTAATTCCTTGTCTCAGGACTGATGCTGTCTTTTTTACACTACTGGTCAGAGGACTCTTCTATCTTAGATGCTCTGGTTATGTTTCCATGAAGATTGTTCAGAGGAGAAAGAGACCATGATAATTGTTTTACAACACTGTCAGATAGAGGGCATCTTTTTTTGTCTTTCAGGTTATGATTTGCTTTAATAGTGAAGTGTGAATGACTGCAGGC
This sequence comes from Ploceus nigricollis, assembly GCA_013399945.1. Classification (NCBI taxonomy): domain Eukaryota; kingdom Metazoa; phylum Chordata; class Aves; order Passeriformes; family Ploceidae; genus Ploceus; species Ploceus nigricollis. Next base: position 684,847 of record VXBC01013192.1, read on the forward strand.
TTTCTGTGGGTTTGCTGGAGTCAAGCTTTTGAACTCTTTCCTCTCCTAGGAACTAGCACACTCAGAGGTGAGGAAAACAAGGTGTGCAATTAACATAAAATTCTGGCACAGTATCATGATTCATAGTATCACCTGGGGTTTTTTCTTTCTGTGCTCATCACCTTTGTCTCTTATTGAATAGCATCTGTGCACAGAATACCTATGTTTTCAAGCTGCAATCCACATCTCATTTGGCAACCATACACCTGTTGAAAAAAAAAATGCTAATACAACAGCTCACAACTTTTCACTGACAAGGAGAATATGATCTTTTCTACCTCCTCCAAAGACTCCAGTTGAGAAACTTGTGGTGAAAGGAGCTGCACAGATTTATAGGAGATGCTTTCATTCATGCCAACAGGCTCATGGGTAATTTTTAAGAAAAGGTTTAAAAGTCTATTTCAGTTGGAAAAGTGGACTAAATAATCTCCTTCAATCCAGTTTCACTCCAAGCTCTCAGCTGCATTATAATTAACTTTACTATCTGCAGCAGTATTAAGAACATTTTCAGTAAAAATAAGAAATTATGCGTCTTCTATAGTCCTGTATATCCAAGACTGAGTTCTCATATCATCTTACTGTCTGTTGCCTTCCTTTGCTGTGAAGCAGCTTGTCCCTGCTGACAACAAGCAGTGGTGGGACAGAGAGACTCCATCTCGCTGGCCCTGACTCACTGCCCATTCCTACGCACTCACGCTGTCGCATTTGAAGACACCATGAAAGAGGTTGTCCTGCATGAGCCCTTCTTGGTGGCAAGCATGCCTTGCTAAGGAATTACAGATCTCATCAGAGGTCCAGCAAGTTTTAATACTGTATCTAGAAGAAAAATAGCTGCATTTTGGGCTTTTAAAGAAAGAAGGGTGGGGGCATTCCATAATTTCTTTAAAGCAAAAATGAAATAGCTCTGAACATGGAACGCACCCTATTCAGATCATCTGGACCATGCCTGGACTCAGATGCCATCATATAGCTGTGAACTTCAACATCATCACAGAAGGGTATCATTACAGAAGGAGGTCCATCCTACTTATGATTAGCATAAGTATCCACACACTTCTGAGAAACAAAAGGACCGTGACAGATCTGGGTATCTCTGTTCTACCACTCTTCTAGGGGTAAATTGCAGGAATCCTGGCAGACATCATGAAGGAAAAGATTAGCTTCCTGATGTTTGTCATAAGTGATCAGAGAGGCACATTAAACCACAAATAGAGCTGTTTGTATTTCTAAATCAGTCCTGAACATGGTGGTTTTTCTGGAAAATAGAAATAATATAAATTAATTTGTCAGCTCCTGTTTAGATCCCAGCCTGTTCCACAGCAATACATTGAGAAGAACTGGTTGAAATAATTATTCTTGACTTATGCAATCATTCTTTTTATTTCTGAAGGCTAATGGAGTGAAAACACGCTTTCCAGACCTTTGCTAATGACAGAGTCAGAAATAATGATCGGGGACCCTTATGTTCCTCTCATAATGAGGAAAGCAACACAAAATGATAGGGATGTGAGTCCTCAGCAATCACTTGTTCTTTATTTAAAAGGCAAATGGAGCATTCAGATGAGTTCTTTAGGTTAATGGAGCCACAAATAAAGTTTTGGGGCAAGAATTTTTCACAGATAATGCAATACAGGCAATCACTTCTCTGGAGGACAGATGTTGAAATTTCTCTGTCACAGAGAGGCAACCTAAAAGCCAACACTGCAAGGACAAGCCAAATTAATCCTTCATTTCTCATTGCCCCAAGTCTGCGCACAAAGTCCCCTGTGGTGCAGAAGCACCACATGCCCAGCCTGGGTGTTAACTGCTGAAATGGTACAGGATGGTCACAGGAAATGAGAGCCCCAAAAAGATTCAGAGAAGGGGACATAGTAAATTTGAAAATCACTTCTCATGTGCCTGTCACCTGAACCTCATGGCCCTCTGCCATGCACTTTCCTGTCCCCTACCCTTGCCCAAGCCCAGATTCTGACACTAACCCAGGTCACACAAGACCCCCAGCAAAATGAAATGACCCAGAGACTCCTGTTCCACTGTTTGCTGGAGGTCATGAGACTGGACAAAGCAAGCCTAGGAGGTCCCTCAGAGGAGCCCTAAGTAGGAGCTCAGGCAGTTTTATCCCAAGGGAGAAGAGGGCAGAGGTAGTCATCCACACAATCATCAGCTTCAGAGAGAAGGAGTGGAGTGTAAGAAGTCCCCAGGCTCTGTGCTGATGGTCAGATGCAATTTCCTTGATATCTGCTAAAAAGAGCTGGAAGAAGTGAGAGCCTGGAAAGACTTCTTCCCTGCTGGGTCATTCTTGCTAAGGAGATTGTACCTGTTTTTTTCTCACAGGCTGGTGAAGGCATTGGCAAAATGGAGCCCCCATAACCTTGGAACAGCAGTTCAGGTCCAGCTCTCCAGAGGCATCTAATTTTTCACCACATCACCGCATGAAGCAGGTTCATATTTCCTTTATAGTTCTTGCTGTAGTCATCAGTACTTCTGTAAATAGACCTGAAACAACATCCATAGGCTGGGGACTTTTAGGGAAAGGGGACTAACTCCTTGGTTGCTAGCACCACAAAAATTCATTTTACATCACCACTTTCCCTTCTAGTGCAGCAAGAAGGGAACCACTTGCAGGTTCAGGTGGTTAAAAAAGAGTCCAAAGGCAAGTATGCCCATATCATTGATTACTCAGCAGGGGGACGATGAGGCAGTATATAATCCATTAAATAAGTTCTGAAAGATGCATGATTAGTACAGTTAACAGTGTCTCATTCCTTTCAATATGAAACCATCACAGGGGGAAAAAACTCTTAACAATCACTATAATGTTTATAACTGAGTATGTATCAAGAAGCAGTCTCCTGTACAGAAAGAGAGAATAGTTCACAGATACATTTGTTTTTTATCAAAGCCTGCTAAGCCCATTAGAAAAAGAAACTTAAACCCATTGATCTGTCAGGGTTAACAACAAGAGAAGCACGTCTGAGAAATTGGTTCAATATTGAAGACCCTATTTTAATAAAGCTGTTTTCCCAAGTTGTGATCTCATCAGCTCTCACAAGCTTAGTGGCAGGAGCTTTTTGAATGTGTTCAGTGGGGTGCCATGAGCATGTAGAGGAGCATCTTGAAGTGATGGGGGAGACCTGACTGGTCCTGCAATCAGGACTTGAGCCCAGCACCCTTATTGACTTTGACATCTGCCTGGTGTAGTGATCCATGAAAAGAGATTTGGAGACAAGGTACTCTAAATCTGTGACCATAAAATTTTCCACAGGACTTTGTGGACTTTCATTAGAGTAAGTGATGTTTAATTTCAAGGAGGAAAAAACTACTAAAGTAGAGCATCTATCAATGAATCCATTTTCATACATGCAACTTCTCTGTTAAGATTTTTGACTTCCACTCGAGATTCTGCATTAAATCAAGATATTCCTAATAATTAACTGGAAATAGCCATCCCCTGTATCATCTTTTGCATTATTCTGTAGAAATATGAGGTTTTGATGCTGTGAAGCAAGTACAAGCTGGAGAAATTCTACGACTGTGACTTTCCCTACCCTGCCCAAGACAGTGTGAGATGCTAATCACCCTTCAAACCTCGCAGCGTGAAGACTGAACGTTGAGAGTCTATTAATGAAGACCCAGCTGCAGTAAGCTGGGCTCGTGGCTTGGACAGATGGTACAAGACTGCCCAAATAATGAACTGGGAAGGGCAGTTGTCCAAGAAATACTTCAAGGAACTGTAAATGCACATTTGACTCAGTGTAATTTATCAGCCAATGTATGAATCTTTAGTCACAAGCAGAGCACCAAGCTCAGGGATGATGTGAGCTGTTTTAATCAGCTTGCCCCTGGATAGGAAAAGCACACAAGGAGAAGGGTACTGTCAGCAGCAGAGTGACATGTGCTGAGCACAGAGTAGGTCTCAAAGGTCACCTCCACCAACTCTGATTCACTCACTGCTGGTACAACACTCACCCTCACCTGTAGGAGACTAACACTAACATATGCAGCCACCTAAAAACAGCCTGTGCTGGCAAAAAAACATTTGCAAAACAGTCAGTGATGGGATCCAAATGTATTACCCTAACAGATATTTCAAGACGGGGAAAAAAAAAAGAGGAAAGAAAAGGAAACAAATAATGTGCTGGGGCTGTCATGAATAAGAGTTGACTGTATCAAAACTGGTTTCCCTGCAATCCAGGTGAATGGCAACATTAAAAAGCATTTTATTGAAATGGGCACCACAGACTGCACCATCCTATCTCTCTGTGTAACCACTCTGTCCCCATCATTATTGGCTACTCCTTCAGTTTGTGTGTCATCCTCAGATTTTATCAGCAGCAATTTCATATTTATTTCAAGATCACCAACAGAGAAGTGGAAATAACAATGGACACAGACTATTTCCTAAAAACCTCACTCCCATCAGTCAGCATTCCCTACCTCTTTTGACTCAAGTCAAAATATTGTGCTGGGGCATGCTGAACACACTGCAAAAGCACATTATCTCTCTGCAGTCTCTGTTGACAACTGAATTTGTAATCACATACAAAATGAAAGTTGTTCTGTTTAATGGGCTCTACCTCCCTGAAAGCTAAGTTGCCTGATATTAATTATATTTCCAGTTAGAACCTCATATTTCCCTGTGCACTATTTTTCCAGATATTAATTTCAGGTTGTTCAGCTTATAACTATCTTAACTGCTCCTGTTGCACCCCTCTGAAGGGGTGGCAAAGTACTGGCAAAACTCAAGACCTTTGCAGTCATCTGCAATATTGCCAGCACTCATAGGTTCATTAAAAACAGATGTTTCCTAAGCCAACCCTCTCAAGACTCCTAGATATATTTTGTCCTAACAGATAATGTTTAGCAGACTCTTTGGTTACTTCTTCTGGGAAGTAATCAGCCTTATCCAAGTCCATATGCTGTGGATTTTCAAATATAGAGTGGAAATAATGACATAATGCCTTTGACTCCCTGCCTTCATTATAATATCTTTAATTATCTCTGGCTGATAATGCCAGCATTCCTACTGTTCCTAAACCTTCAGATAATCCTCACTGCCTCTACCTTCTCTCACTAAATCAGAGGGTTTGTGTGCTGTGTTTAGCTGCTTCCTGCTCCAGCAAACCCTTTTCTGCTGCCTCTTCCCCCTCTCTGACACCCCCCTCTGGAAGGGTGTTATGGTCAAGGAACAGCAGGCAGGTTCTGGAGGGGGATCATGAAGGATGCCTAACAACTGCTCTGGGATTCAGAGGCTTTCTGCAATTTATGGGGCCAAAAGCCCTGCCTGCAATTAGAAGGAAATTATGTGAAGAGAAAAATTTGAAAATTCCCATTCTCAGGGTCTCTGTGCTGTTGTACAGGGTTTCTGTCTGTCAAAAAGAGGTAATGAAAAGTAAGTTAATAGTTGGCACAGAGGCCATAACAAAGACAGGGACAAAAGTCATCGCTCTAAACTATTAATTTTGTGTCTTTTTCCATTTCACTCATTTTTCTTTTTCCAAATTACCTGGTGCATCTTGTCTTTACTGCCACATGCACAACTGAACTGAAAGCTTTGCTCTCAAAATAAATGTCTACTACAAGCAGAAGTTTGTTACTGTAATAGCACATTCACCACAAACACACACACACACTGCATTCTAATAACTACACCTGTGTAGAGAAATCCTCTTAAATCAAAGAAATACCACAACGAATAATGAGAATGTTCAACAAAACTCTCTGAAGCAAACAGGGAAATAGAAAGATTGTTTGACCTTTTAATACTGTAAATACATCTGGAGTGCCCAAGGAATGGCTGCATCCCACAGCCTGCTGAACAAATACCTGGTGCCTCTAATAACACAGTTTTCCTGCAGTCTGTAGCAGCCACATGGCTCCTCAACAGCAGGACAGGACAGCTGGGATTATATGGAGCAGCATTTCCCAGCTGTTTTGATTTCTCTGGGTTTTGTTTTGTTTGGCTTGGGTTTTTCTTCCAGGAACTGTGTCCATTGAGTAGGCTAAGTTGTTGAATACAGCACCCATTTCTTCTCAGTAGAGTCAAGCAATAGCAGAACACCAGGGATGCACATGTGCAGCCAGTCAAGGGCTACTTTGTTAGTCATGACAGCCTGAAGGACCAGCTGCAGTGAAGCACATGTCCCACTGGACAAGCTACACTTCACTGGGAGAAAGAACATGAGCAGCCTGATCCCAGAGGTCTCCTAGTCCTGAAGAAACTGGGAAGGTTAGAAGGGAATTTTGATGAATGTCTGAGGCAATGGCATGTTCACGTCCTCAGTATCTCCATATGAGGGAAGCAACCTCCATAGGTTTTAGGTTCACCCCGTGCAGAAGTGGTTGCAGAAAGAGGGTTCCTCATTGTCTGAGATGGGGGATGAGCGTATCCACTCTCCAAAGCACTTTCTAAGGACTTCCAAAGTATAAACTTGTCTTCTTGGTACAACCACGCACAGGGCAAAGGCCACCAAGCTAATTCTGCTCTAATTATCATCCAAACTGGAAGGCAAATAGCTGTGAAGCTGCTTTGCTCCACCGAAAGGCTAATTTACTGGGCACTGAAAGGTCTACTGGATCTCTGGAAGCTGAGTTTGTTACCTGCACAGAGCTGCACTGTGCCATGAAGACTCATCAGCTTGTTAAGAGGGGCCAAAGCATAGCTCTGGGTCAGGTTTCCAACACAGTTCTGCTCCCACTGAGTTAGGTCTGTGACACTCCAGTCTCAGGTATTAGTACCAAACTGTTTGGAAAATCAAGCCCGAAGCTCTTGAAATCTGCCCTTTTTCATGCTCTTCCAATTACTACTGATCTCCATATTTAAAAACCTGGTTGTGCTGAGGGGTGGTGTGATCAGGATGGTAATAGAAATAGATTTTTGGAGTCTGATAAGCTACATTTGGTTGAAATGTTTTAGCCATCCTTTCTAGAAAGTAACATTAAGAATGAGAAGAAAATAGTAACAGGGTGTTTAAAATGACAGCCAGAGAAGGCAAAAGTGTTTCACTAATCTCTCATAATTTTCTGGCCATGTCAGAGGAAAGCCATGACCTACTGAGACTGTCAAAATCCTTTTGAGCAAACACCACATAAAAGAGAAACTGTAGGAATTCAGAGAAGGAAGAAAACTATTATTTTGATGAAACTTTAATAAAGGGAAAAGAAATGAAGAATCAGATGGCCTATTTTCCCCCTGGAAAACATCATATGCCTCAAGGTTTCACTCTGGATTCCACACTGTTTAATTTGCTTGTATTTATGAACAATCTAGAAAGGACTGGAACTGAAATAGCAAAAATGCACCAGCCACAAATTTTTAGGTGGGTGAGTAGTAAGAATTTTTATGATGATGACACTCAGAAAGACCCTAGGCAACCAGATGACTGGCCCAGGTAACCAAATTCCAGTGCCAAAACACCAAAGATATGGAACACTGGAAAAGGGAAAAATATTACTTGCACAGGAATCTAAATGAAGGTGGGAAATCTTTACCAAAAAAGCAAAATTTTTGCTACACCCGTCCTATGATCTGTGCCTCCAAACTGCTGAGGGTGTCATGGCTGCACAGTGCCTGCCCTTAGCAGACAAGTGCCCAGAATGCCACAATGGGTCTGAGCAGCAGTTGTCCCTGTCTCACCATGGGAGAGGCTGTGTCCCACAGCAGGGCAACGCTTCCCTTCCTGCTTCCCTCCCCCAGCTCGCAGCATGGGGCTCTGCCAGTTCACCCAGACAGGTCCTCCTCTGCAGTGTCTTGCCCACCACATGTAAAGACACACATGGGGCCCTCAGGCGCCCCTTGGCCTCTGTCTCAGTGAGGGGCAGCAAGCAGTAGAGAAGAACAGAGAATGAAACATGAAAGAGAAAGAGGTTGTGATGTTATAAGGAGAGGGAAAATGAAGGACAGAGAAAGAGCAGGGAGGAGGAATGGTCTGGGGTTTGGGAGAGGACACTGCACTGCAGGTGGTACAAAGATACAAAGGTGACACAAGGAGACAGTCCAAGTCATCACTGTAGATATATCCATGTAGATTCAATCTGTGCACAAACGATAGCAGATAGCTAAAATTAATTTAAAATTAAATACTCAAAAGTATTTGAGCAATTCTATGTAAGCACTACATATCCAGCTGAAATCCTACACATAACATCTCTTTATAGGCTCTAAAACTTCCTCGGAGATACTGCACAAGTTAAATAGGGATATGGTTCCTGTTAAAGCAAAATATTAAGAAGACATCCTAGGGAAAGAGCAGAAGACAAGGCTATTAGAAAGGGTTAGTTTTAAAAATCACTATAATAGGAGTACTGCAAATGGTGCAGGGTGAGAAGGAGGCCAAAGGAACAGGGAAGCTGAAAAAGCATTTTGGACTGACAACTCTTCCACCTCCAGGATGCCTGAGAGTCCTAGGTAAGGCTGTGCTGACTAAAAGGGTGAGTGGAAGGGTTAGTGTTGCGGGAGAGACAGGAGCTGCTGCTGCAGTTGGAGTAGGGCAGGAAAGGGCTGCTAAGGGATGGATGGTCTGCAAAAATAGCTTTGCTATAAGATCTTGCTTATCCTGACCATGACTGGGAAAGCTGGGACAAAAGTCAGCCAAGGTCAGCAATTTGGACTGAGGTGTGGATCAGAATTTGCGCTGGGAGAGGTGCAGATCTGTCTGTATTTTTGAGTGATGCTGGAAGCTGGCTGCCAAACTAGTGCTTAAGCTGCTGAAATAATTCATTTTCTGAGACCTTTTGTACAATAATGTGATGAAGGAATGTGTAGTCTTTAGAGTATACTCACTTTATCCCTCCTCCTTAGCTCATAATGTCAGGAAAAGAGACATGCAGTGAACAAAATCACAGCAAAATCACTACAGATAGAAAGAAATATTAAATACCTTTTGCAAACAGGTGTTTAAGCCTATGTACTCATTGCTATAGTAGACCAAGGACACAAGGTGATTCAAAATGAAAATGTATTTGTCTATGGATAACATCAGTTTCCAGAGTCATGGGAGTTAATGATAACAACAATTTTTAGAGTGTATTAAATGCCATCCTTCAAGACTTAATCCAACCTCTAACTATTTTGGGATCAGGATGAGATCTAATGGGGCTTGAGAACAAGGTTGAAAGGATTGATTATCCTACATCTGCCTGCTGTGAGGTTCTTACATCTTCCTCTGAAGCATGTAGTGCTGGCCAGGGTCAGAGGCAGGCAGCTGGATAGGAAGGCACCCTGGATTAGCTTGTTTGTACTCCCCCTGCTCTGCCTTGGCTGCAAGCTAGGCAAGGTTTTATGTCTGTAATCCACAGCTCTCCTTGAGGAACACAGAGGGCCTCTGAAATGCTAAACAACCCAGGGAAAGAAGCTTACCTGAAGCCATGAGTATCCCAGCAGTCAAACCTCTGGCACAGATTTTGGCTTCTTCCTCTTCTAAATGGCTCAAGGTTTGGATGTCTTTGTTTTCAGCCCTGTATCTGAAAGATAAAGGAATTAGCAGGATTTCTTTAATCTTTGTGTTCTCCCAGTAAGTGTATTACAGGAATTTTGTAGGTTGTGGAAATATTTATTTTGAATTAAAATTAAAGCTGCACCACACTGTGTTTATTGTATCTTAGTGTAGGGCACAACTGAGGCATGCAGTCTCCTATATCTGACTGCAGAAACATCATTCCTCTTTCCCAGACCTGCATAAATGAAATAATGATGCTCATTTTCAGCAAAACCCAGTTTATTTCTTGTTGTGATGCAGCACACGTGGATCCTAAAATGTCTCCTTAAATAGTTATTTTATTTTCAAAATTTCATGGGGAAATTGATTTTGGTTTTCAAGCAGCAAAGAGCTAGAGGTGTAACCTAAGGCATTATGGAGTTGGCATGCCTGGTTACTGACAGAGGAGACCAATAATTGTATTTTTGTGTAAACTTCTTTTAGTGAACATAAGAATATCTGATCTGGCTTTACCTGAGCTCTCTCTAGCGAGTTTCTTCTAATTTAACCAGAGGAGAGGTTGCTGCTACTGTCAAAGATAAAGAAGAATATAGAAAAGGTGATAGTTAACAGGCAGACATGTTTCATCACTATGAGACTATCACTGTGTCCACAAAATTTCCTTCCCACCTTCGACAGAAATAGAGTTTTCAGAAAAGATCAAGCCCAGAACACATTCTCAATCTCACAGGCAGTGATTTGTAAACCAAGTGACCATATTTCTGGGCACCTCTGCCTGAACAAAGGGATAGAGGGGAAGGTGAGGAGTACAATATGAGCACCTCGCATCTCAGAACCTTATGGGGTCTCTCTGATTCCTCCTCCTGGCAGTGTGAAGCCCTCCCTGAACAGAGCAGCTCACAAGCAGCATAGCCCAGCACCAGCTGAACTACATTTTCACCTAACAACCCTAACAATTGTATCATAACCTTCTGAAAGTCTCTCACTGTTAGCCCTGGCCCAGTCAACACTCAGGGAAATGCAATTTAATTAACCCTTTGTCATGAGGACTCCATTCAAGTACTCCATCCAGATAAGCACTAATGTTGGCTCAGTTGTATTGCCTCAGTTTCTCTTGTCAGTCCTTTTTTTTCCCTCCTGCCTTCAGTAAGCTCTTTAGATTCAAGCACTAACCTCAGGCCAATTTTTTATTTCAAAGCTGGATTACTGCCTTAACTCCCTCTTCCCATTTTTCTACCACTTAGTTCAAGGCTCTCTGACTGTGAGGATGTAACACAGCAACAAAGGACCAGGAAAAAAGACAAGGGATTAAAGTATAAATGGATCTAAATACTTGATAGCTGGAAGGAAGAAAAGTGTGACCTAACTTAATCAGAAACAAAGTGGTGACAATAGGCTTTAGCTGGCTGTGTACCTAATTGTTTATTTATTTGGTTAGTTATATATTTATTTATTTTTAAGGCAGCGGGTATCAAGAAAACATGCTTGAAAAGGTTTCATTCAAATGTGGCTTCAGACACGATTTGGAAGTTTTCTACCATTTGGAAACAATCAAGGCATCATTCAAGGAAAAAAATAAAATCAGCTTTATGAAGACTAGCCCACCAGACAAAAGGCTGTCAAGAATTGCAGATTGAACTAACTGTGTGTAAATTACATAGATTTAAATACACCACAAGGATCTTTGTTGGCAATTCTTGAAACTTACCCACATGCCTTTAAAACTGCATCTTGAAGCTGCAGGCTCTGGAGTCAAGAGATTATATAAGTCTCAGCTTCCATCACAAAATGACACTGAATGTCAACAAGGTTCAGATATCAATAAAGAACCTCCCAACTTTCATCTATCTCTTTTTGACTTATGATTTTTGAAGGCAAAGTTATGGGGATGGTGTACCAACTTGTCTTTTGAGTTTCTGGAGTGAGCAGTGCAGTACACATGGGGCTGCTGTAAATGTGCAGATCTCTCAAGGCTGTTGGCTGCATCCTTTACTCTCACACCAGTTGCACTGGGAGAAGGGACAGAAGATTTGACTGGCCCGTGTAAACACCTAGACTTGTGCCACCTCCTGCTTTGTGGGAAATGTGGGAGGAAGACTTGTTCTGCTGAGACTTCTTGGCCTGCCCCAAACAGACTGTGCCTTTGGGGTCCCCCAGATTGAAGCAATGAGCAGCTGAAAGTGATACGTGGATTGCTTCAACCTATACCTTATGTGCTCCCCTCCTCTGAAGCACTGCAGCTTGACTCATCCCTGTAACTCATCTCAGTAGCCTCTTGAGCTCTGAGCTGGATTGGGTTTCCTTTAACAAATCAACCTTCTAGCCCCCATTTTAACATTAATTGATTGGAGATGCTTTTAACTGTTCCTTCTGGGTGTATTAATTTTTTACAGATTGAATTTGGTTTGATGAGGCAGGAAACCTGAAACTATTCCTGGCATCTCCTGCATACTCAGAATAACCACTCTAATGCATTCAGAGGAGCACACAGCAACAGGGTGGTAACAGAGCAGGGCTGGAGACAGAGGGGCAGAAGAAGTGGGGTAGGGTGAGCCTAAGTAGTCACCTATCCATTTCCAAGAGACATCAGTAAGTGATTGCTTACCCGTTTCATCTTTTATATTAAACACTCTTTTCCCAGCAATGCAGGCATTTTGATCAGGCTGGGCTGCTGACATTAACAGATATTAAATATACTCAGGAGAAATATGATCTAATGTTTGAAGTGTCTAGTAAATGTGCTGTTAGCTGCCCTCTCAGGGAGGCTTAGTGCAAGCTATTGTGTTTTGCTGAGCAAGAGAAAGGCTGGAATATTAGACAAGAAATGCAGAGGCAATTTTATCAGCAGTGTTATGCAGCCCTGGAACACATTGCTTTTCTATTGGAAGCTTTTCTGTTGCAGCCATCAAATTACTTGCTATTCTTAAACATTGAAATGCCATTTTGCATTTTAAACCCTCCAAGCTGGCATGTGTAAAGGATTGCTGTGCTCAAGAGCAATACCTCCTTCTTCTGCCACTGTGGTGAGGCTCTGGACAGGGCCAGGCTTTGATGGCCTGTTAAACCAGACAAAGGTTTCATCCTTCCTGCTCACCCAGACAGGAGTGGGAGAAACATTTGGCCGAGTTCCTCCCTCACATAGCCCTATTCCGGTCAATGTTTAGCCCATACATGAGGTTGACTGATTCCGTTCCTAGCAAGGTACCCTGAATCACCAGATAAGCTTTGTCCATCTCAGAGAGTGTTTGTTTCTTCCCACAAGACTTTCTATACTTTTATTTACAGGGATGCAGTACCAGCAAACCCCAACATTACAGCTCAACTGTTCTGCTCCTGGAGCAGAGAAGATAACAGATGAGAAGATAATTGCCTGAAGAGAAAGAGGGTTGGCCACACCAGAAGTTATATAAAAGAACATCAGGAAAATAGACTGGGAGAAGATCCTCCCTGAAAAATATATCTCTGGCTATTTCTCCTCTGGTTTTCAGCTTTTGGTTTCATAAGAAGGAGTTTGAGGCTGCTCCTTCCTCTTGGCACAGGAGGCATACTTTGAGACCTCTGCAGGGTCAGCAATGTAAACACTCCCTTGCAGAGGTTTTCTCATTCTTAAATCAGCATCTCTGTCCTGCAGGACTCTTCTACAGGGCTATAAAAAGGAAACCAAGTAAAAGTAAAAAGCCACTTTCTTTGGTAAAAGGCCAGGTTTCCCTTAGGGAAAAATGGCTGTTACATTTTACAGAAGAAATTCCCTTTATTACTAACTAAGTTACATAGATTAGTGACACACAGAGTATTTTTGGAAAGCATCCTCATTCCTTTAAAACTTCCCAGTATATCCAAATAATACATGTACAGCCATGTCTGGACTAGATGCCCTCCCTCAAAATGCTCCTCTCTAGCCAAAAGCTCAATTCAGCCAAACTGAAGGACCAGCTTTTATTTTGTGTGAAAGAATTCAAATACCATTCTTGTGGTATACATCCACACCTTACCTGAGGTGGTTAGTCCCAGGAGCAGCCTGAAGCCCAGGACATCCCTGAGACCCAGGACTCCACATCCAAAGCACCCATATAGATGATTTGAATTCATCCTGAGTTCCGTCCTGTCCCCCTTTCCAAGAGGCAATGCTAGTGCCTTGTGATGAAGGACTTGGACCATCTCATCTGTCCAATCAATTATGTGATGCTGCTCCAGGGCACAAGTGAGGACAGCAGAGCCAAGCAACATGCTCTGGGGTCCCTGCACCCACCCAGTCTTTAGCACCTGTACATGTTCCTTTTCTTCCTCCTCCCCATAGCCTGGGCTGAATAGTTGAATTAGCCCAGAAGTAGCCCAAGGCAGTGATTCAACAGGCTAAACAGCTAGTGCAGTCTGGGCATTGACATTAGTCATTAGTTGGTCATTATGGTCAATAAGGAGCTGGCCAGGGCACTACAGAGGATTTTAATCCAGTGTTCAAGCCACCAGCAGGTGCTGGCTTTGGTGAACCAATGGTCTCATTGAGAAAAGCAAGTCCTGGGCCCTCCTGTTTTTTAGAGCAGCATGCTTATTTTAAATTCAAACCTGCTGTCTTTTTCTACTCCTCTTCTTCTATTGCTAAAAATGGTTTTATGACAGATCTTGATGGATATGAATTGTCTGCCATATGTTGTTTCCTTTCCTGACTGTTATCTCCATATGTCAAATGTACTTGGATCTGATGATCTCCATACAAATGATAACAAAACAAACAGACAAGGAGAGGCCAGACTACAGGGGAAACAGAATCTCTACCAGAGAACTGAAATACCAGCAGACAGCCTTTCTACAGGAGACTGTACTGTTTACATGCTGTCACTCAAAAACAGTGACTCCTTCTAGGCACTCTCACACATTAGTTGCTCTGTGCTAAGACAGGATGTGTTCAGGGGGAAGTTCCCTGGGGATCAACCACCAAGCTTAGGATATACAGAGTAGTGAGAGACATAATAAATAAGGTTTGTTTTGCCTCCAGCATAACTAGTGCCAAGCTTTTATAATTTGGGGGTTTTTTCCCTCGTAAATTGGGTGAATTGTCAGAAGTGCCTCAAGTGACTTAAATTTACCAAATATTTGGTCTCTTAAGTCCCTTAGACACTTAAGAAAAATGGATCTCTTCTCTCTTCGTCACTTTTTTTCTCCTTTATTTTCTTCTTACCATATTGCCATTTTTTTGGGGTGTCTTTGAGACTTCTCCCACTCTCCAAGATAGCAAACAGCAAGGCATATTTAGAAAACACAGGATCATAAATACCTCATAATAAAAGATAGTGTAAGGTTGGAATCCTACCATGTTGTCCCTCATTACTTTTTCCCTAATGGTCCCAGTTTTGCTTTCCTAGAACAGACACAGGAATTGCTGCTCATCCTTCAGGCTGTTCCCCCCTGCAACGGGCATCTGTGAACATGGGAGTACTTGGCCTGGCCAAAGCCTCCTTGTCATGTCTGTTGAAGAGAAGACAGGATATTCCAGGGAGACTGGTGACCCTGAGGATAGATGAAGCCTTGCTCCACAGTGCTTTCCTCTCCTCTCTGTGATGGGAGCTTTCTCTGAGGCAAAAGAGACCCAGAGTCACATTGTGCAGCCCCTGTGACCATATTGCATCACTGTAAAAGAATCATCCTTCCAATGGGAAGCATACCTGTAGCCCTGCCTCCTTCCTTCTGTGCCCAAACTTTCCTCAAGAGAGCATGACACAGTGCCTTTCTTCCTAGCTAAATCCACAAGGAATGAAATTATTCTTTACAGGGCAAGGTAAATTTGTGCAGCTCCTGAGAAAGAACCCATCAGCAATGTAAAAGTTAAAAACCATATTTCAGGTATGATAGCTTTTGACTTCCTCAAGTTCTACATCTCTGAATCCTTCTTTTCTTTCTTTCTTCCCCTCACAGTTATTGGCTTGCTGAGCTGCTCAGGAAAGAAAGCACAGTGTTGGAATAGAGATCTTTCCAAGGTTAGAGAAGACACCTTTCACTTTAACAAATGACAGTCTCCATCTGGTTAGCATTCCTCTCATGTGTCAGTAACAGATACAGGCAGAATTGATTATCTTTACTTCAGGCCTACTAATTAAAGCCCTGCTCTGATGTAATGGTATCACTAAAATTTCCACTTAGGTCATCTGTGTTTTTCTGTGGATCCTGTTTTTTTTTTCTTCAAGACAGAGGAGATTATATTTAAGGGAGTAAATTTTTTAAGGGAGACCAGATAGCAAAGAAATGAAAGGAGATAATGAGTCTAAACAACCAACATAAAGGAGTTTTATTCCAGGAGACCTAGAATAATTCAGGTTTAAAGGGATTTTAGGAATCCACCTAAACCAAGCACAAGCTCAAAATCATCTTCAAAAGAGTCAGGTTGCTGAGGGCCCTGTCCCAAAGTTTTGAAAATTTTCAAGGATGGTGATGCCAGCCTCACTGGAGACTTGTTCCAGTGCTGGATTGCACAACTTCCAGGCTAATACAACAAGCAAATAAAGGGGTTTGTGGCTGGTATCTGTCTCAAGCTATCCTTTCAAGGCAAAACATGGAAAGCAGGCTGTTTTGTGGCTGCTATTTGCTTGGGACTCAGCATCTACCCAAGAAAACTTTAAGGCCCAGAAGAGGAGCTGGTAAATTGGTGTTTCAAGCTTTTGTTTAACTACAAAGCACATCCAGGATGGTAACTCCTCGGGAAGTGTAACTCAGCCTGTACAGCGATTTGGTGAGCAGAGAGGAGGGAAAAAGGTCTGTAACAATTTGCCTTCAAGAGCTGCTCTTGTGAGCCCAGCAGTTCCCAGAGCATCCCTCATCAGAGGACTGGCCACACTGCTCTTCAAAACCAAGAGGGTTTAGGGACTCACTTATCACTCATCATGCTACCAGTGTTTTCATTAGTCTTACAGTGTTACACAGACCTACTTTGCTAGATAATGTGGCTGCAGCAAATTTCCTTCCATCTGTCCCATAATCTTTTCCAGGACTTTACTGAGAGATCCATGTCCACAGTACACTCAAGGGGGCAGTCACAGAGGGTACACAGGCAGAAATGAGCAGCAATGAGCAATCCAGGTCAGAGGAACAACAAACCAGATTGTGCCAGCTTCAGTGCCAAAGTGGATGCATTAAAACTGTGCTGAGCCACTGCTGAAAGAGATCTCACTGGAATGAGTGCTGATGCTTGTGTGAGCAGTCAGGCACATGAAACAGACTGAACCCTTCAAAAATGCCTCTTTCTAAAACTCAGGTTGACACTTGCTAGTTTGAGTGTAGTTAACAGAGGTCAGAGGTTCCCTTTAGCTTGTGGGTGAGCCCCTTACTTCACAAACCTTGTCACCATTTGCTCTTGCGATGATGGTGGTCCTTCAGACCTTTCTCATTGAAGGAAAGGAGATTACAGCAAACCTTTGAATAGTCAGGGAAAGCTGAGATGTTTCTAAGAAGTTTCAATACACATGTAGTTTATTTCTCAAATTTACTAACACCTAAGATAAAAAGCTTTCTGTTGGCTCAGCCAATACCAAGCAGACTGGTTGGGTTGGCTGTCTTCTACTTTTTGTTGTTACTACTTGTGTATTTAGAATATTAAAAAAAAAAAAGTGTGCCTTTTGAGCTAGCTGAAACCACAAGTTGATCCAAACAGAGTGAATAGACAGTACAACATGCTTGCACACACTTCAGTTTTTCTTTGAGTAATTCTTGAACCAACCTCTCAAGTCTGATATTTCAGTATTTAGCAGTAAAGTTCACACTTGTTGAAATTCAAATCTTCTGGCCCATTTGCTCATAAGCTGCAGAAGTACTCTTCTTGGAAGTGTAATATAAGTAAAGAAATAAGAGATAGTGTACATAATTCAATTTGAATTCTAGAAAAATGACCCTGGCTAATTTTTCTTACCCATTCAGCTTTCCAGGACTCTGGCTTTCTGATTGTGCTTTGACAGGTGCTCTGAAAGCAGCAACCAGTTAAGCAAAAAGCTTTGGGATATGGGAAGGGCTGGAGACCAGAAGGGATCACTTTGAGTGGACTGTGACCACCCCAGCATTAGGGCTGAAAGAAAGCAACAATTTCAGACCTTCCTTCACCACAGCCCCAGTTATCAGAAGTCTGTCTGTCTATAAGGATTTACATAGTAAATAACTCCTAGTTTTGTCTCTGACCATTAAGTACCAGTGTTATTGCCCTTGGGGAGCACTTAATGTCTCTATCTATTTTAATTTCATATCATTTTGCGCTGGTTCTTTAGAAATGCAATTTCATGCATTGCTTTGTTTCAGTCAATACCATCTAGACAAATTGAAGTCACTACATAAACAAGCTCCTTAAAGGTAATAATGCCCTGCGATGAAAAGAAAATATTTGACTGCTTCATATGCTTGAGCAGGAAGGAATTGAAAGGAGCACTACCAACATCAGACAACCTCACCATTTAGTTTTATATTTCAAGAATTTGATTATGTTCTGTTGTCAGACTCTTGCATCTCAATTCAGTACTGTTTTTACCAATATACATTGCACTTCAAAGCTGCTGGTGTAATTGCTTCTGTTTAGATGGTGCCCTTTAATCAACACAAGACCTTGCACTACAGACAGCATATGTGGAACTCCTAGAAAGCCTTGCCAAGCCAGAACCTTCACAGGCTCTAAAAAACCAGGCCTCTCTGTGAGTGGAAAATAATAGAAATCATAAAGCTTCCCTAATTAGTGCATTCAGTTTTGGTGCCATCTAAAGACTGAAGCATGTAAGTCTCCATATTTAAAATTAATTCTACAAGGCAGAGAGGAATCACTGTAGTGCACAAGCAGAACCAGGAAAGATGAGAGAGGAGGAAATGGAACAGCAAAATGACCATGGCACTAATGATTATGGCTAATAACAAGATGTTGCAAGAGCTAAATTGTCCAGAGAGAGAGAGAGAATATATATGTGTGTGTGTGTGTGTGTGTGTGTGTGTGTGTGTGTGTGTGTGTGTATGTGTGTATGACTGTATGACTGTGTATTTGAGCATGGGACTGGAATCAAAAGGGTGAACTCCCAAATCTCAGTGGAGTTAAGCAAGTTTTTTAATATAAATAACTCCTTAAATGAAATTTATCTTATAGTCTATTTAGTCATTGCAAAATGTCTGTTCACAGGTTTGAGATTTTTTTTCTGAAATTAATTCACCATTTGAAATTGTATCTGAAAACCTGTTAATTAATTCAAGTGATCTACAGCTCATTCACAAGGTGGTTTTGGAAAAATTCAGTACCTAAAATTGTGCTGGTTTTGTATAGATTTCTAGATATATTAATATGCTTCTCTATCCCTAGCTGCTGTGCCTCATTAATTGCTAACACTGGTTTTCAAAGGCAGAATCTATTGCAGATTTAAAATTCGTTGTCTGAAAAAAAAAATCACACATCAGCTAAAATTCATGGTAAAATGTAAAGGATGAAATTTTTCCCTTTTCTGAAATTTCTGTGGGCACATACGCTCCTGGGAACTCTGGCCTCCAGCTTCCCTCAAGAGAACATGGCAGGGACAATGATAACAATGTCCCAAAACAACAGGTCTTGCAAACATCACAGCAAAGGACTAGAGGAATCAACTCATGGGAAAAGCAGCAGTTTGAGCCTACATCTCTTGACATGAGACACATTTCACACAGATGTTTTGCATAAATTGAAGAGTTATCCCAAGCAAGGACAATCCCAGCAAATTCATTAGAAATCACAAATGTTGATGGCTAGTTAATTAAAGGAATCCCTGAAATTTTTTATATTTCTATAGCATTAATGAGTGGAGGTATCCTGAGTTTAGGTGGTACATTTCTTTGCACAAATGAAGAATGGTCACATCCCATCCTGCTAAAGCAGTACATCTCTAAATCCTCCAATATTTGGGATAATGACAACAACACATATACTGCAGCACATGACTGCAGCTGCTGTAGTTTATTTTTTAAGTGACATCTAAGGAGGACAAAGTAACTTCCTGCACGTATTTGAAGATCAGAGTTGAAAAAGGGCAGTGTAAATGGTACCTAGATATTACAACATGTCTGTATGGTGCTAAGCAAGTCAGAGGATCTGACTGCAACACAGTGAGGACTCACACATGCCATACATCTTAAATACATTACAGGTGAGTTCCCTGATTCAGCTGCTCAGATGGATATGAAATGTGAAGTATAATTTTAAAAAAAGAGTTTCTAACAGTGCAATCTACCAAGACAAGGGAGAGAATTGCCAGAAAAGGGGTAGAACCCTCAATTTTGAAATACAGACATTCAGTCTGATAGCTGCTCTGTCCAGAGGCAGCTAGAGGGAAGGTGATTTGGTCTTTTCCATGTATAGCTATGATTTTCTAGCAGCCAGCATTAGGGAAAAAAAGAAACTTCTGTTTTCCTGAGGGTAAAATAATCCACTCTTTCAAATTCATTTCTATGGCAACATTGATGACTCCCAGAGAATAGGACAGCGTGTCCTCCACTCCACTTTGTGCCCCGTCTTCAGACAACTCTTCCCCTGCTTGGCACCTCTTTCTGGTACTTACTGCTTCTTTGTCAATGGCAGACCTACATCCATCACTGCTGCTGTAGGTTATGGCATCAGGCTAGACTCCGAAATCCATGGAGGCAGGACTGACAACAGACAATAATTTAAATTAATTGAGATTTCCCTCCTCATTTGGAAACAACTCAGGGAAAACATAAACCTTGTCATGTTTGAAAGACAGCTTAATACTACACTCCTGAATGAGACATGACTGAGTCTTAATCCCACTGAGTGAAACTTGACCTATTTGTACTCGGGTTTATTCTTATCTCTGATATTTCTCCCACTCTAAATCCTATGTGCATCATTTACATGGGATTTTTAAATGGCAAAGCAAAATCCATTTGGAGAGACATTTTTCCATTTTAATAACATTTTCACACACATCAGCTAAGTCAGTCACTGTTGCAAGCTCAGCCTCCCTCTTCTGCAGTGATCAAAATTAAATGCCAGCTGATCTCCTGGAAGGTTACAGACTGCGCCCAGCACAGCAAGATGCTGTAGTAGGTGCTGATGCTCTCAGTGAATCCCATCACTACTTATTCATGTGTTTAGCAGTAATTAAACACCATGTTCTTACAGAAATCACAGGATCCTAGTCCAGCAATTTTTCTTGAGGAAGTTTCTTTATACTCCAAGACCAGACTTCAAATCACCTCACAAAGTGCCAAGTAAGAACCTCCCTCCACAGTAGATCAGGTGAAGAAGTGGCCCTGAAGTTAACACAGGAGCTTAGAGACAAAGATGGGAGGTCTTCCCTGTCAGGACCCTAAGAAGTAGATGTCAAATTTAGGCTTTGCTCTTGTTTGGACAAACTCAATTTTAAAGCTTCTGTTTTTCAAGAAGGAGCAGAATGTAACTTCCTTTTTTTCTCCTCCCCACAGGACAGGTTTCTCCCTGTCTCTGCTGTAAGGAGCTGAAAGGAGAACTAGAAAGACAAGAGTGCAACCTCCCTAAGTCATGTTCAGCACTGCCTGGCTTAACCAGAGCTGGCCTGGGTTCATCCAAAATAAACACTGGGGACTCTTAGGACCAGCTGTGCCTTTTTACGAGTAAAATCCTTCTTCCTAAATGCTGTGATCACATATATCGGGCTCATTTCCTAAGGATAATAGCTCACAACACCAAACAATTCAGGAACCTGTGCCATCAAAGACCTATGGATTTGAATTGACTGATGTTCTTTTGAGGACACCAGAGGGAAACAACCTCACTTCCAGAGGCAGGAAATACTCTCACATCAGGGGTTCTTCCACAGTTACTTCCTCCTGTCATCCCCAAGAATATCTGTCTTCTTAATAACCTGATCTTGAGCCTCTACACCTCTATAACAGAGAACATTTGCTGTGAGAGTAATCCTGAAGGGAGGCTCGCCCAGAATTTTTTATAGGACTAGAAACCATTTCAGACAAAAAAAACCCAAACAAAACCCAAACGTGCAGTATCACTGTATAATAAAAGGCCTTTCATTCTCTCTGAGGTATGAAATGGATCAGAGGTCACGCAAGTGTTTTAATTGTGAGTGCATGCAGAATCCTTTGTTGTCCATTATGTGCTGCAGTTAGAGGTGATTGCAGGACACCCAAAAATTATTGAGGGTGCAAACTGGCACTGTTATAGTTCCTACTTGGGCTCAGATTTTAAAAAATTAAATTTTGTTTGCAGGTTGCAAATGAACAAGGTCATGGGAAATGCTATTTTATACCTAGTAGTTTTCTAACTTTATGCCAGTTTTGTTGCATGAGGATTGTGCTCAGCCTCAGTAATCCTGTCTTCAGACAAGAGGCAGAAGAACTAAGGAAATGTGCTACCATGTTTAAGCATTTGCTAGTAACATTCTGTGATTGGGACTATTATAGCATCTGAGCTAGTCTTGCTTTGCACCTTGCACAAGGCATTCATGCTTGAACAAAGAACATACAAAATGCTACTCTTTGGATTTGGCAGCATGTTATAGGCATTTGGCACAAGCATAAATTTCAGTGTAAAGTTCAAGGCAACAAAGAATCCAATCTCATTCACTCCACAAATAAAAGAGGAAAAAAAAAAAGAAGAGTATTTTGCACTTACCTAATGATAAAATTTTCCAGGGCTGAAGAGCCTTTTTTTTTTTTTTTTTTTCTTTTAACGTTCCTATCAGCCTTGCTTTTAAACTTGAAAGAATGGTAGCTGAAGGCAACTAATAGCTTACAGGGTCAATCTTGGCAGTGGGATTTGAATGAGGAGATGAAAGAAGTCTAAAGGGAATGAAATCCCCAGACACAGAACTATGATCCTTTTGGGAATCATTCCCGTAGGGCCACTTAGCAACAGGCCACCATCCAAGCACAACACCCCTGAGAGCAGAAGAAAAACTTTCTTCTTTTATCTTGCCCTCTCTGTTGGAAATACTGTTTTCAGCTTGTTCCCTGGGGAGTCAGAGGCTCATCAGGAAGAAATAAAGCTGGCCAGTCTGGGAGTGATTGTGTCTCATGTTCTGCAAAGGCACACATTTCTCTTATCCCCAGGAAGAAAATTGCCTCATTTTATATTCAGATTCAAATGTACTGAAATTATAAGCAGTAGAATAATTACGTTCAACATGACACTCTAGATCTGACCTTAATAAGACAGCCTGGTGTCCTTAGCTGTTATGGGACTGGCTCCTTCCATTTGTAGACCTGGGGACCGTTTCCACATTCTCCTTCCAGTAAAAATAAGTTATGTGCTTCTTGCATCATGTCCATGTGTGACCCAGGGGCTAAAGCAGTAACTCATTCACTTCTGTTGTGTCTGAATGCTGGCTTGGCCAGTGCCACTAACATAGATACAAAGAAAGTAAACATTTACTTAGAGAGAGTAATAGACACAGCTGTGGAGTTATTTTTAACCCTTATTAGTTTGGTACTAAATTTCAGCAATACTAGAGGAAACAGTGACACAATGAATTGGCACCACCGGAGTAAGAACATAACGCTTTCACGAAGGTATTTGGTATCAAAACCTGTCATGGACCAAAATCTACCAGCTTCTTCACTTCTGACTGCCAGGTCACATGGGTATTCCAGTGCTACACCCATATATGTCTGCCAGTGCTGCTCAGCCATGACCCACAGGCCCTACTGTTGTAGCATCAAGCACCCCGCACTATGCAGACAACTCATTTTTCTGACAGGATAGGTGTAACACAAAACCATCACACCAGCTGGAATGGCTCGCCCTTGTTTGGAAACCTCTCTTTACTTAGAAGATGGAAAGCTGCAGGATGGGAGGGAGCGGGAGGACTAGCTCTGTCCAGGACATATCCTTTGGAACCTGCAGATGTGGTTTTTAATCCCTCTTTTCCTTGGGGATCAGTTAATCAAAAGTACATAAGAGATGAAAATCAACACATCAGCTTTCTCCTCAGTAACAGGAGCAGCTGGAGAGAAATGTGTGGATATAACTTACATCTAATGACTATGTGCCAATTCTACTCCCCAGAGAGATGCATACATAAAAATTTGGTTAAGAGCTTGCCCCCACCCTCCCACCCCCCTTTCCCTGAGAGACAAGGAATTAAGGTTCTTGCAATTAAATATCAGAAAACATGTTATTAAAGTGCTTTCTTCTGGAATTTATGCAAACATTGCTTATTACCAGTTCAGCTTTCCGTATAATTTTGGATTTCTTCAAACCAAAGGCATGAGACATGCCTTAAAACCCCGAATTGTTACTTGCTAGGTGTAAAAGGAGGCACTCTAGCATTTCCTTCACAGGGATGCTGGAAGGACAACACTGCAAATGCTTGAAAGGTGTTCAGAAGTGGGTATAGATGTTGTAGAGTATGAGGAAATACAAAAAGAACTGACTTGTGTCTTTGTTGGGAAATTGCATATGTATGCATCAGACCAGGAGACTTGGAGAAAAGATGTCTCTGTTATTTTCCCAAGTCTGTCCTTGGTATTTATTGTAGATGATGGTGGAAAAAACACTTTTCTTCTCAGTACACCCACCTCTCCAGCCACAGTATGGGAACAATACTACTGACCTTACTGAGGAGCTGAGGAGATTGGGAAAGCTGAATTCACTCACGTGCCAAATGCTTCACGATTTGCATCACAGATCATGGGTTAGAATTAACAGTGTCATTGTCCTGGTGCAACCCCAATGCAGCTGATTTTGAGCCTCTCATATTTCAGTGTTAAAGCAAGGAAAGCAAAAGTCAGTCTTGCTTTAACCAGCCTTGAGCAAACTGCCTGCGCTTTCTGACATACACACCTTGGAAAAGGATGACATGGCAAAGTGTAGCCCTTGTGTCAAGGACAAGCACACAACGTGAGGTTGCCTCTGCAACAGTGACAGGCGATACCACTTCTTGCATGAAGCCCCATCCCTGTTCAGTGAGCTCTACAAAACAAACCACAAACAAAAACAGAGGCTACAAGAGAACCCAAAACCTCTGTTGTACCTTTGTCCTCCAGAGCTTCCCCGGCTCACCTGGCAGAAGTTCCTCCATGCCTATGATCTACCTTGGAAAGCCTGGCAGGACAGCAGGAGCCTGATGGCAGTTTGTCATTCAGCATTGCAGGTCAGGGACTTGTGTTCCTTTCCCTATAGAAAGCCTCTAACAGTAATTTTCCAAGCTATAGTGTATTCTTTGTCTCTGAGGAAGATCCATAATCTGAAGTTAGAGAGGGTCTCTTGCATGGCAGGAACTGGTCAGTGCCCTGCTGCTTCCCAATGAATGCTTCCCAATGATTTTGCTCCTTGTCCTATTTTGCATGGCCTCAGCATTTATAGTCTGTAGCCTCCTATACACCCTGCTCTTTGCAGTGCCACCATGAAAATGTCTGTATAAATGTGAATTTCAATAGCCATTATACTCCCAGCAACAGCAATTGCGTTCAGTGCCTCAGAGCCTGCTAATCTGCAATAGTCATGAGGTTACTTATCTCCTGCTCTTTTCAAATACCTCGGCAGCGGATACAAAAGGGAAATGGCAGGAGCTATTCTTCTCTGGAGTCTGAGAGGGGTTTTTTCCTCTTTTCTGTCTCTCTCTCTTTTTTTTTTTTATGCTGTACTGTTGCTACATTACCAAGCATCACATTCAAAATCCAATGGCAAAGTTTGCAAGAGAGATAAGAGATGAAAATCTCCCAAATTTCTGCTAGTGTAAAGCTCTCAGCCCACAAGGGCAGCAAGCTGCAGGTTCCAGAGTGCTTAGCTGTCTGTTAGCTAATTAAAGCACTGTGATCTGAGAGCTTTGAAAGATTTAGTTCAGATCTTCCTTGGAGTCATTTTTAGCTCCACTACCTATTTGCTGATGAATCCTCAGCTCCAGGTGTTGAGCTACAAAAGGATGTTTGGAGAGGGGTGCTTATAGCCATGGACTTAGGCATTGTTAAAAGGCAAAGAAAGATGTAGCTCCACAGAGACTTCTAGTGAGGATAATGAGAGTTAAAAATGTGCAAAGAAAATAAATTATGAAAAACAATTATCATTTTGATTGGATTTAGAATGCTGTTGCTATGCCTCTTATGGTGAAGAATTTGGGTTGTTGATTCACTTAATGTCTGTCACTGCTGACATCCAAAGTTGAAGCCACTTCAGCAACTAAAAACTCTCCCTGAGAGCCAGTCCTCATCCTTTTTTAAGTCCCTAGGTGCAGTGTCAGAGAGTAATAGAACACTGGGAAATCTCACTGTGTGGCCAACTGTGACTAAAACAAGGCCACAAAAAAAAAGCATTGAGGCACCAGCTCCATGATTAACCAGCTTGGTTGGGCACATTGTTGAATAGAAATTGAGGAAAATTCTCTAATGTGGGATGAAGTGTCCCAGACAAGATCAGAGGTCTGCCAGGTGGAAATCCAGCTGTGGAGCTGGGTCTACAAAAACAAAGGAAAGTAACTGGACTTGCACTTCCAAGCACGCCTGAGCAGAGCTGGGTCCTGCAAATGAAGAATAATAGAGCCAGCTAAGGTAGGACACAAAGTATAGCAGATGTGAAGGAATGAGGAGGATGCTGAAGGTGCCTAGCAAAGAGCCCCAAAACATGGGGATGATCTGGTTCTCGTGAGGAGATGGTAACAATACAACTTTATTTTCTGCTTATAGAAATTAAGAAACTTCTTTCAGTTCAACTTTAATAATTTGGAAAACAAGAGACCCTTAGTTGGTGCACAACAATGAAATCTTCGTATTTGTTGTCCATCACTCAGGCTTTGAAACAAAGGGATAGGACAGGATTTTCTTCCATCCTGCTGCTCAGGGTCCCAAAAAATTCAGTAAAGGAGAATGTTAAGGTCTTTGGAAGGTATCTTATTTCCTACTGGATTTCTGCAGGCATAGTCATATATAAAAATAAACAAGACAAGGCAAAATAACATCAAAGAACAAGGCCTGGCAATCTAAGATAAACAGTGCTCCCTTTGCTATTGATCCCCTGAACCCTGTGCTTTCATTCCTAGTCAAATTGGAGAGAGAAATAACTTAAGGATTTCAGAGAAAATAAGCCAAATATGGTATACCTGAAAAAAATATCTCAAAATATCTCAAAAGCCATGGGCCAGGAGCAGAGAAATGAAGTTGAATTAAAACCTGGCTTTCTTCTCTACTCTTCCACTCCCCCCACTGAACTGAAAAGCTTCTGCCATCATCTGCTTGTAGAAAGGCAAAGGCTTCAGGCACCTGTCTTTTTCTGTGTCAGGATCATTGTAATTACATGAGCAACCACCAGTATAGTAAAGGAGTCTTTTTCTTCAGTAAGTCTGCCTGTTTGTCCAGCCTGGAAGGAATATACTTTTGGTGTCTTTCCTTGTGCATCCTCACACACAGCCCACTGCAACTTGGCTGCTAGTAACTTTTCCTGCCTCACAGGGATAGATTGGAAGGAGAAAGAAAGTAAACGAGAGAGTGCCCAAGATGCCTCCCAACGTGATTAGGTTTGCCTTCTGAATTATTGCTGCCACAAGCTAATGAACATTTCCCCCCAGCTTTCTCTCACAAGGACAGAACACTTTCTTAGTTTAACAGGATTTTCCACATGTTGTTGTGGGTACAGGCTATGCAAGCCAGAAATGAGAAATATTTTCACTGTTTGAGGCAGCTGCATAAAAGTAATCAAAANAAAAAAAAAAAAAAAAAAAAAAAAAAAAAAAAAGGAAGGCTGTTATAGAAATCAGGAAGTGCAATGAATGAGCTCAGATTTGCATTCAAACACTACCTCAGACCTCAAAGGCAGAGAAATTTGAGATGATCTTTTGCAGCATGATTCCTTGACATCTTCTGGACGTTCAAGTGCATGAATACAATTTTGTGGTATATGTGTGTGAGTATATATGTGTGGTATGAGTGTGTATTTACATGCTGATTATTTATGTGAACTCTGGCATGGGTCTGTGTACATACATTCAGCGCTTACTCTTTGAGCTGGGGGTGTTTAGCCTGGAGAGAAAGGAGGCTCAGGGGTGACCTTACTGCTTTTACAACTACCTGACAGGAGGTTGTAGAAAGGAGGGGGTCAGCCTCTTCTCCCAGGTAGCAAGTGACAGGATGAAACTGGCCTGAAGTTGCGCTAGGGAAGGTTCAGATTGAATATGAAAAAATTTCTTCATTGAACAGGTTACCAAGCTTTGGAACAGGCTCTCCAGGGATGAGTTGGAGTCAGCATCCCTGGAAGTATTTAAAAGCCACGTAGATGTGGCACTTACGGACATGGCTTAATAGTGCATTTGGCAGTGCTGCGTTAATGGCTAGACGCAATGATCTTAAAGCTCTTTTCCCATCTAAATGATTCTATGATTCTATGATTCTAAACCTATTTTCTGATGTTTACTTAAGCAAATAATAATCCAGTTGTACTTACAGCACTTTGCAGCCAGAACACTTGGGGCACTGCAGAACAACAATAGAAATGCTTCAAAGTACAATACAAACACAGTATTAAAAACATCTTATAATTCAAATAAAGCATGCTGAGTTCCTGAGAGGCAAAGCCATGGAGATGTCAGAAGGGAATAAATATGTGGTTACAATGGTTTTGTTTCAAAGCACAGTGTAGAAAATGTGGTTTAGATAGATTTAGCAGAGGAGTGATGGTGGGGTGAGTTCCTCGTGCCAGAGCCCTCTCTGACAAAGACTGACTGTAAAAGCTGAGCTGTGTCTGGTGCTGACACATGGTCAAATGAAGCTTGAAGGAAGCAAGCCCAGGTTATTGCCAGGATCAGCTCTGTAAACGGCTTTCAATGAGCAGTATCAGCATGTGACAGTAGCTCTGCTTCAGAGGAAGCAGCCATAGTGCTGAACACAAGGCATGTGAAATTTAATCTTTGCCATTTTCACCTACTAGTAGGGATTGAGGGAGTGACCTTCTAACCAGTGTGGGAGCCATGTGAAGAAACAAGGAATGACACTGTGACCCCAGAGGTGAAGGCTGCTAAATAAAAAGCAAGACCTGTTGTTCTTACCCGTGGCCCATCCCAACTACAAAATAAAATCCCCTACCCTCCTTTTTTATTACCCTGGGCCCTTACCTTCTCAGAGATTTACCCAGGGAAACACAGGTCAGCCCACTGGGAGCACCAGCTTCCCTGCTCAGCCATGAAGGAGACCCAGCAAATGCCACTGGAGCCGTTGTTATTCCTCCCATGCAATATCTCTGAACACAGCACAGAGATATAAAGGCAGCAAAAGTCTTGCAAACAAGAGCCTCATGATTTGTTGAGAGCCTTCTCCAAGGCTAGTGTGACGCAACAGGAGCTGCATCTGGTGATAAGCGCCTGCCTCCAAGGCTACTGAAAGCTAAATAAGCCCGTGTTTGTTTGTTGTGCAGCAAGCAGAGCTCTAAGCTGGATGCTGCCCAGTGCTTTCCCCATGTAAATTGGGGAGTTCCTGCTCAGACGCCAAATGTTAGAGCTGCCTTTGAGTGCCTGACATTGATTTCAATGGAATACAATTGCTGAAGCTTAATTCTCACTGAACAAAATGAAAGACCTGAAGCAAAGTTGTGCCTGGTGGAGCTGAGTTTGGTGTAGCAAGAGAAAGGAGGAACACTGCCCTCTGGCTTTTCAGCTCTTTGGAATAGGCATTTTTCATGCCCAGACTCCCACAGTATTCCAGGAGAAATGCCAGGAAGCTCTCAAAGGAGCTTAGGGTCAGGGCTGAACCCTGCTGGGGGTGTGCATTGTGAACCAGAAATAGTGCTGGGAGGCAAGAGTGCTGAAGAGGGAAAAAGTGGTAACCAGGAAAGCACCAACACTGCAGTGGAGCATGGGTGTTCAGTAACAGCTGGCTTAAGGAGGTACCAGGAGATCATGGATCAAGTTGGTTGTCTCACTGTCATTGCAGCAGAAGATCCCATGACCATCTTTCTGTCTGTCTTGACAACTCTCTTCTAAAGGCCCATCCTGTGAGAGACCTGAAGTAGTGTAAAAATAAACTCTGTACTTTAATGTAATCCTACTGACATAAACACAATCACAAATTTCATATGTCAATTCAATCACAACTGTGACATCCATATTTTCACTCTAATTTAAAGAACATTGAATGATCTTGAACCAAACTTTCATTTAATATAACCAGGTAGGGAAAGAGCCTCAGTGTATAGACAAAATTATTTGTTTGCTTTATCAGAACAGAATAGAATACAAATTAGTTAGCAATATTTGTACAGCACTTAGACAATGAGTGCTTGGGCTCTTGGAGTCTCCTCTCAAGAAAGGACACAAAAGACACTGTTCTACCATCTTTGTGTTCCCTCCAGCAGCTTTCCCTGTGTGATGGTTAGGAAGGGGGTCTGGCTGGCATAGGGCCTACTGGAATTTCTTCTCTTTTACAATGGCAGTACCCCCAAATGTCTAATTGTTACCTGACATGTAGGGTGCTGTGTATCTCAGGTGCAGTGCTCAGTCTGCACTCCCAATGAAGTCATTGGGGGCTGAGAGAATGAGAACTTTAAGAAATATTGAATCAAGAACCAGAATAGTTTAAAATTTGTACTATCAGAGTCACTACTGATATTCTTCAGTCTGTGCCTTAGCTGGAAAGGTTCCTTTGGCAATAAACCCAGCATTTCTGCGAGACTCAGAGGCAGAGACTTCAAGCTGACCCACTCAAGTCTAAATTTATTAAGCGGGACCATGTAAGAACAGACACAGCAGCTCTGTCATTGCAATGTTAATGTTAAATGTTTGAAATCTAATATAGGAAAGAAGGTGAAACACCAGGATATATTGGGCCAAATGGTATCATTAACCCCCAAAGGAGGACTGAATTCCACATGTCCAGAAACTCTTAAGTGCTACCTTCCTCTCCAGAGACCTCCCATTATGCTGCCTCATGTATTATTAGTGACATTAGACCTATATCTATGGCCTCTCTCCCTGTCACAGTCCCTACACATCACACACTGACATTGTCCTTTCCTCCTTCATAAGGAATGACATTTTTGACATCACCCTATGAGCAAGGACTAAAGAAACAACAAAGCAGCAAGCTATTGCAGGACGAAAATGCACGGATCCACCTAGTTAGTGATCTGAGAGTTTTGCAGGCGGCTGATGTAGGTTTCTTCTTCACATGGAAGGAAAAAGAATACATGGAAAAAAGTCTCTCCCAGTCCAGGGCACCTGGTGAGAAAGTGAGAGTGTTCAGAAACTTCCAAAGTTCATTTCATTCTTTTAGGGCACCGTTACACTTTTGGGTGTTTGAATTAAAAAACCTCCTGGGGCTCCCTTGTTCATTTTGAGAAACTCCTTTCTTATGTGAAACACTTCCCTTGGACATATGGGCATGAGGAAGTGTAGAAAATGTGCAGCCTGGGAGAAAAGTCTGGAAAGGCTGGCTATTCTAGGCATAGGTTTGAAGATGCTGAAAGAGACACTGAGGCCACTTCTGCCTTCCTGTTCTATTATTCTCCTTTTCCCCCTTCATTTTTGCCTGAAAAGAACTTGAGGATAACAATCAGAAGTAACACAAATAGCAGAAAATGACAGATGCCTAGAAACTAATAAAGGAGATGCTTTTCTGGGATTGGGCTGGGGTCCATAATAGTGTTGGAAGGTACTGAAGAACCTGACTGCCACATTGCTCCAATCCCTCTATTCAATTTCTCGCTTTAGTTTTCCTTGGTGCCAGCACTATACAGCAATGTTATATGTAAAAGAAAATAAAAAGCATTTAATGCTGCCCAATTTTCTGAGATTCTAGCTCAGTTTTAAATCAGTCTTTACTCAAGCTCCTTCTGGAGAAAGAGCTGAATAATAATTAAATAGTGGGCATGTAAAAAGGAAATGGATAAACAGAATATGAAATGTTTCTCCTGGAATTTTGTTCATTCTTCAGCCATTACCCCCTATTTATGTACAAACAGGTGAAAGGATGGGTACAAATATGTTCCAGCCTAGACAAAGTAAAATTGATGGAGACTAGAGATGCCAGAGCAAATGAGATCTCTGAGGGCTCAGAAACAAACTCTCTGACATATCCACTCAATATTCATTGAAATGAGCTCAGGAAACTTTGCTCAATTAAAGACTGGCTGCGGGGGAAAGCAGATCCAAGCTGAACTCTGCAGAAGTGTTCTCCTGGATGCCTAAGATCTAGGTCAAAAGAGACGTAATTGTCCAAGGGATGCAATATGTTATAATGACATTTTCCAGAAGCAGTGTTGTGGAGTGCTCTGGCTTAATAATGCTCATCTTTCACAGTTACACCACTCTAGTGTTAACATCTGTACAGCTGGCTTCGTAGCACAACTGTACCTGGAAATGCAGATTCCCATGGACATAGTGGACTTTTGATCCTATGAGTCAGTGAATAACAATTAGGACAAATTATTTTCCTAGTGACATTAAATCTAGATTGAATCCATGGAATTCATTGAAGTTTCAGCAGTTTTGTAGTACTGTAGTCTATTTTAGCTTATTTAGTTGTGATACTGCAGACTTATATTGATAAAATCATATATCTCGCGTCCATTTCATTTGGAGAGAGGAAACTACAGATGACTAGAGCCAGCACTTCTCATCATCTCCCCAGACTCCCCATAAAAGCTCCAGAACAGGCATGACTTGACCAGGTTAAGCAAACCTGTATTGTCATACTAAACAATGCCTTCCCACACCAAGCCATATTGATGGTACCACTGCAATGACATCTTATATTTCTGTATTACCTTTCATCCCAAAGGAACCAGTGAGAGAACCTGTTTATAGGCTTTGGTGGAATGCTTTGACTCTCCTTTGTTGCACATGAGCATATTAATTAAAGGCTTTTTCATAACCAGCACTTGCAGCCCATTCTGCTTCCCACTGCTGCAAAGCCATTACATGGAGCCTATGCAGCTCAGCCTGAAGCTCTGGAAGGCCACATCACCCACTGACCACCCAGCAAACCCCCATGTGCAACTGAAGCTATGAATGAATGTGAAAGGCTGCCAGAGAAGAGCCACACTTTGCAGGTGAAAATCAGAGAAATCTCACTGGCCTATACAGCGAGGCATTAGGTGGGTTGTATATCTTAAAACAATGGATAAATGGCCTGACCTATCAAATACGAAATTGGATGAAGCATATGCAGAGACTTATCAGTCTAAAGAGAGAATCTAGGTCAGATGGGGGCCAAGCAAAAGCTGAGCACTTTCGTCATGATGCATTCTCACGTAATGCCATGAATATCTAACACAGAGAGGAAAATCACTCCTTTACCTCCACTTTTGGTAATAGCTCTCATGACACTGAAGGCAGAATGTCATTTAAGTGAATTTGATAACTAACTCTAGAAATAAGGGAAATAGAGCCATCCGTAAATTTTTTCACCTCAGAACCTAAACAAATAGAATCAAATTGCTATCTGGTGTGATCTAATTGAATTCTGTGGATTTACAACCTCAGATGAACTTTAACCAATAAAGAGAAGAATGTAAATGTTTTATTTTGGTACTTGTGATATCACAAAACTAACATAGCTATGCAATGAAGAAAAGACCTCTAAGCACATTTGTCTTATTTAATTCTCACTTATAATCCAAAGTCATTAAATACATTCCATTAAATTGGAGAAAGCAGAGAAGAATGCTGAAGAATGTCACTTCATTCATGGGACTGAGATGTATTTTGTTGTTTCCTGCTGTTTATCTTTAGCTCTGCGAGCAGGAGTTCACATTTATGTTCAGTTATCAGCTGCCAACCTAGAGCCCATTGGAAGATGCATGTCATTTCCAGAAGGATCTTAATAAACACCACCAGTGGAGAGGCATTTCACACTTGGCAGTTCATCTGTCAGAGCAAGACATAACTTCAAATTATTTCCATGCCCATTCTGCAAGTGTTTGTGGAAGGCAACTGATGCCCAGAAGATAATACTTAGGGAAGATGCAAGTTAGAGAGGACTCACTGGTTTAATTAGGAGAGAGCACAGCTCAGCAAGCTCAGTGATGACACTTGTCTTACCATTGATATGCTACACCAAGTTCATCAGGCTAGTGGAAGAAAATGGAAATTTCCTTGCAATGAAGAGCTCAGTGCTACTAACAGCATTCCATGGCTCTGGAGTGCCACTGCTAAAACCTCTCTCAACTACATCATGGTGGACAGATCATCTGCAGGGCGAAATAGGGCCCAGACAAGTGCTTGCATCGCACAGAAAAGTTAAGAGAGCACCCTTCGGCCTCCATAGGAGTCTGTCTCTTTAGCAGTGTCAGTGTTATAGTCTTAATGTGCATGCCACATCTTCTGTTTCCCTAAGAATTTCTGGAAGTTGCCAAAGTTACTCCAGCTTAAGAATAAGACCATAAAGTTCATACATGAATCAAGTGGGTGAAAGTGGTAGCACTCACCTGAGCACAGCTCATGTCCCTCTAGACTGTGCTTCCACTGCCTTGTTTATCTGGCCATGTTCCTCTCTCCCCAGTTTCCTATCTTTTTATCACCTTCCTGCAATTCTTGGATAAGGAGTAGAATGGGATGATAGCAAACAGAGAAAACAGGATGCCTGACTCACAAGCAGGCGGCAGAAACTGAAGTAAGTATGGGTGTCTTGCATTCCCTCCCCAGTGTAGAGACAAAGGCACAAAGAAAGGCATGCACCCCCAGAATCTTAGGGAAGGTGTCCATATGAGCAGTGCATCTAAGAAAGGGCATGGCTGATAGTGTGTCCCCACAGCACCACAAGGTTGTAGCAGGTCTTGAGAAACAGGAGCTCTGCAATTCTGGACATGTATCCCAGAGGGTTTTTTCCTTTTCTGCTTGTCACCATGGATATCACTACATCGTTACACTTCAAATTCACCACTCTCAGCTACTGCCAGCTGGTAAATACCAAGTTTGGGGACACACACACACACACAGACACAGACACACTGACACACACACACAGTCACACACATGTTCTTTTCACTCCCAACAACACTTTGACAACAAGGGTGTTGTGACTTTTTCCAGTTCTAAGAAAATCTATCCATCAGCTTCCACCAGCTCATGAAACATTTTTTCTGGGGCAATTCTACAAGAACCACTCCATTCTACGAAGAGTTAACGTGGAATGCAAATGAAATATTTATTTTAAAGGCTGACGAAGGCATGACAAAGCTGGAGGCTACTGAGCAATATCTGCTCCTGTGAAGTGTAAACCCACTGCATTTTTTTGCCCCATAGCTTAACCTAGTTCTGAGTCTCACTGGCTGGTAGAGAGGTGAAGTGCAGGGTTTTTGGACATGGCAAGATCAGCAAATTTCAGAAAGCCATAGCTCAAAGGTGTGGGTGGTTTTACACTTCTTTTTTAAGCCCAGATGTTAACCATGCTAAAATGCAAGTTTATTATGCAGCTTGGCAAGATTTCAGTGATTTTATTGAAAGGCCATTTTGTTATGTTTGTTAGATTTGTCAAAAAGGCATTTTATGATGTTTATGAGAGAGCATATAAATTTATGAAACTGTAACAATTTTTTCAAAAATAGCCTTTGCTGGAAATCAAATAATGCAAGTAGTAAAACCTCCCATCAGAAAAATCCAGGCAGAATTTTCTATCAGGCAAGGTACAGACTCATCCACAGAACAATCTGTGAAATACTGTCAATAAAATCCATGCTCTAAAGCAGTGGAAAAGATGCTGGGTGCATGCAGGAAGGCTGCAATGCTCCCCACTGGGTGCAGATGTGGCCATTCTGTCTGATGTCCTTGCCTGACTACAAGTGAGGGACCTGCTGGTCTTGTTACCTCAGCTTTTGCAGAAGGAAGGAACGAGCTTCTGGCTTGTGTTTGGCTTTGTGTTGTGTACTGCTGCCCATAATAATCACTTGTCCCTCTACTTTCCAGAACATGGCTGGCTGGGGTTGACATAGTGCACAGGAATGAGCCACAAGCACATCCTCCACCAGCTCTCTGCTCCATCTTCAAACCAGAAGCCCCTTCTGCAGGGCTGTTCTTTCTATTTGCTGCTGTTGTTGCTTTTCATTTACTGCTGTTCATTTCTCTCTCTCTCCTACACCCCCTTCAAGTAAAAAGCTGTCTTGTATTTCTGCTCAAAGAGCTCCCTTCTTCTCCTCATTTTTTTCTTTTGTTCATCCTCCGCAATACCATCAGGATGATGTGAAACACTTGATCTCTTCCCTTTTCTTTCTTCCTTAGGAGGTCAATTTGGTACTCTGCAATTGATGCTCTCCCCTTTCTTGGAGACTGTGATGTGGCAGCAGGACAGGCTGACAAACAGATTAAGCCATTACTGTGGCAGCTGGGATCTTGATCACAGCCATGACAACGTTTCCAAAATGAAGATTTTGGAATGGCATTCACAAGTCTCTTTTCCCATGCAGGGGAAGATGTAGCAACAATAAAATGTTTCCCATGCTGCTTCCATTTTGCTGAGGAAACCTAAGAAGTTGGAAAGGTGGTGGGGATGAGAGGCGTTGGCAGGTTAGGCAGGAGAAATCCATGCACTAAGGAGCTGAAAGAGTATGGATGGGGAGAGAATTAAGTCAGCCCTGCCTGTGTGCCAAGGCACATTGTTCTTATGCTGGAGAAGTTCATCCTGCCATGAATCATAGAATCATAGCATTTCTGAGCTTGGAAAAGACCTTCAAGGGTCCAACTGTTAACCTAACACTGCCAAATCCACTGCTAAACCACATCCCTATTTCTGCACTTATATTTACAGCTTGCTCCATGATATATCAAAATGAAACAGAGCTAATACTCATACAGACTTAATACCAATAACCACTGCTAGAATACTGGAAGAAATAAAAACTAAATGCATGAAAGCTTGCAATTTCCAACTGGTACTTTTTGCCCTGTTTTTATGTATTCTAAGGTACACAGTGAAAATGGTGTAAATGTACTATTCCTAGAGTGACTGTTCTTTTAAACAGTTGCTTTTCAAAACACACATGATATTCTGGTACTGAAAAAGCAAAAAGAGTGTTGCAACCACAGTATTTCAATAAATAAGGCCTGAAGGGCAGAGAAGGAACTATTTGAAAGCAGAACACAGACAAGGGAGATGTGATCACTTTGTGTAACCAGAGTTGTCTCACAGGTGATCACTTCACCAGGAACCCTTGTGGACCTGCTCTGTCTTGCACTCTTGGTGAGGAGGTGCAGCACCGCCTTGCTCGCTGTTCTCCCTCATTCCACTAGGGGACACATTCAATGCACAACGTCGCGTCCTGCAATAACCTTACTAGGCCTAAACTCTGATGATGCCAAGAGTGTGACTGTGACAGTGACCAGCCCAGTGGTATTTAATCTCCTTCCATTTCCACACATCTTGTTTTGGGAAATATACCTCATAAAATGCCATGGGAGCTGAAAGCTGACAGCGTCCATCAAATAGCAAAGTGCTTTGTTTATTGCTCAAGCTCTTCCCTAGCTGCAGTAAACTTGGATGCCCCTATTAAGTATTTATCCATCTGAAAGTGCTGCACTGTCATTAGTTTGATTGAGGTGCAGGCATGTACCACAGTTATTGTCCTGGAAAGTATGAAAATGCAAAAGGCTGGGAGAATGGGGATGGTAAGTAAGTGACAGTGTGCAATTACTATGCAAATTTTAGAGGAATGATCATCACCAAACAGAACTTCCTTGGCATGGATGCTGCGTTCAGCAGACTTAGAATCCACAACCCAAACAGGTTGAAGAAACTGCCTAATTCTTTTGGCCTAAAATGACATCAGTTGCAGGGCTTGCAGAACCCATTTGTGTACCTTCCCTCATCCCTCCCTCTATAACCACAGGATACATATGAATGTGAAGTCTACCACCACCATCTTGACCACCTTTTTACTGTAGCTATACAGCAACTTTATGCTGTATTTAAGGATCATCCTTGTCTGGGTCTGTCCAGGGTTTTTGTTTGTTTGTTTTTCCACAGGGAAAAGGTCCTAGGTTTGCAGGAATTTTACATTCTTGTAGCCCTGACTAAGTTAGGACAAGACTCCTGTCTTCCTCTAGCACAGGTCACAGCACACAAACCTCTGCATCAAATATCAGACACAAAGCCTTGGGGAAGAAGTTGGTACATGAAACATTGACAGAGACCTTGTTTACAGACTCAGAGTTTTCTCTCCCATTTTTGCCAGTTTTATTCCATCCTTGTTGCTATGAGCTATATCCTAAGTACATCCTTCTCCATCATTTTAGTATATACTCCTATATCTCCAGGTCACTCACAGCATGTCTGATTAGCCTGCTTTTCCTGGGTGTATGGTTACCTATGAAACCTGGATGACTCCTCATTTTGTGGGCAAGGAGACTGTGAGGTGTGAAATAGTGCGTGAGATTTCAAGTATGTATTCACAGGCTACTTTTGGGTATGTGCACCATTAGCTGAATCCCATTAGCTTGGCCCTTGATCCAGTGAGAGCGTACAGGTAAGCAGATGAAACAACCCCGGCATGAAGAAATATCATACGGGATATCAGCAAGAGGCCAGGTAGAAAAGCTCAAAGAATAGATGTGTCCACACAGAACTTAATACACCGTATCTCATCCAAAGATTTTTGCACAAGCCACTTTTTAAATAAATCGAGTGTATCAAAAGTGAACACTGACTTGCTGTAGTTCACTGTGTGAACTCAAAGTGTTTCAGGTTTGTAAGGAGACGGTAGTACAAAAGCACAAATAGAATAAGCTGGCCATTAGGTAGCATTTGTCATGTGGCTGTGAATAACTGAGGCAAGCACGTGAGCAGCACATACGAGAGAGCCACAAAAGAAAGGAGGATCAGAGGGAATGTTAGAGCTTCTTCCTCTTTAGAACTTATTTAACCCACTGACTGCTCATTTGTTTAATTAGAAATAAAAGATTACTGAAAGACCTCCATAGTTCTTGGATGATACATTAAGAATACCTTATTTCAGCACTTTGGGTTGGTACCCTTTGGACTGAACATTGCCTTGGCATAATCCCAGTGCCTTCTACCAAGATTCTCCCCATTACAATAGAGCTGACTTTGCCCTCTCTTCCTGGGGCCACATAACTGTGCTCGGAAGTTATGAAAGGAATGTATGAAGCAGAAATTAAATAGAAAGAACAGTATGACTGCAGCTTCATGAATTTTACTCCAGTCCAAATGAACTTGGAAAGATTTCTAGGCAAGCTTTTAAAGTCAGGGAATATTAAGGCATCAGGTTTTTTGAGTCTATCAGCACTGACACTGATATAGTATTTTCTGTATCACTTTAAACACAAGGATTCATAGACAATCTGTCAGACTTTCAGAGGAGACTGTCCAAGCATTTTGAGGTCACAAATGTCTTGGAAACCAGATGTCCTTAATATCTGTGTGTTGTTAGCAGGTCAGAAGAGTTTCTTGTCCACTGAGAACTGTACTTTGCCTCTGGTAACCTGATAGGGATTACTTGACCAAAGAGAATTTGCTTTTTACATAGAGGTTGGTATTGCCAGGCCTGGTGAAGACCTGAGATCTTCTGAGGTTTGGAGCATTGTATACTGTGTGAACGACTTTACTGCACTGTGCTTTATGGCCTTTGGAAAAGAACCAACAGGGGTGGAAAAAAATCATGGCTCTGAGGGGCTCAATCACCCCTCCCCAGTGCAGTTTGCATACTTTGTGATGGGATGGCAGTGAGTATCTGTCAGCTGAGTCCTACTTTCCCTTTCCTTTCACCTTTCCCTTTCCTTTCTGTGCTGCCCCAGATAGATTTGCATCCTTTCCCTGAGTCTGTGGAATCCTCTGTCTGCACACCATGAAGCTCTGATGATGCTGTAAGATAAGCAGAAGGGATGCGAGAGACTGGATGGGTTCCAAACTACTCCCTGGGCAGCTCAAAGCAGAGCAGCTTTTGGCTGAAGAGATGGCAGCATTCAAAATACCTGGGCTCCCCTGAGCCAGGGGCTTGAGTTCCAACAGGGCCGTTCAACCAGGTATTCCCAGTTACCCTACTGCACTTCACATATTTTCCTGTCTCTAATGCTTGAGATAAGACATCACATCCTGAAGCTCTGCCTGCTTTGTATGCCTAGAACATACTTTGAAGCACTCTTGGTGAAAGCTGGGTTTTCCCCAGTGATTCTCAGTAATGTTTGCACCAGGAGTTATCCAAATGTCTAACTGACAAATGTCTAACTGACAGGAATCCTAGACCTTCTGAGGAGTAAATTTTCTGGGGAGGTATTCAATAGATAAGATATTCTGCTATGTATATATTAATATTTACAATTTCCAGGACCAAATCTGGAGTGTCACCAAATAAGTGGAAGAAAACACACATATTTTGACAGTGCTATGTAAGCACTTTGGGCCTCATTTCTAATTTATAATGTGCTTTAGGATTAAAGATGTCCTACAAACGTAAAATAATTATTAGTAACAGTATCTCTGCAAGTCCCAAAACAGTCAGCTAGGAACAGATACAGAGTGTTCTGCATGTTTGTCAAACCAAACAGAACCACTATAGGGGAGTATTTCTTGTTTTTTATTAGAATGAAGCAGAGAAACAGCATGAACAAATATAATTAAAAATACCTTCTGGATTACATGTTTCCTGATTGCTCTCGCAAGCCAGATATCAAATTTTGCACTGTTTTCTAGGGGTTGATTTTTACTCTGTAGTTTTCATCTGATTTTACAGTCAGCACTACTTCAAGATTATTACATTTGTAACACAATACAAAATACAACACCATTAATTTAATTTTATTTATGTTTCAGAGTTATTCAGCTGGAATAAATTGAACACAATTTGATTGAAACTGTCCTGCAGGACTGACTTTAGGCACATTGAGCAAGAGTGCTTTATAAATAATGGCAGCATTTAGTACACAAAAGGCACCCTCTTGAACTGGAGGATTTGCAGGAATTGTTCTCCAATGAGGGAAAAGCAACAATGCCAAGCATGGGGCTAAGCTGAACACTTCTTCTCTGGAGCCCACTTTTAATTGCATGTGCCTTCAGAAGAGACCTTGGCTGGAGAGCATGATGACCACACACATATACCTCCTGCAGAAAGCAGTTCCTAACTTGGGTGTTTCACTGGCACAAAAGCATCAGCACTCTGTTAAACTCTTCCAGTGATGGAAAAGGAATGAGGAAGATGAATGTTTGTTCTGTCGTGGCCCTCAGAATTCCCAGTAAATTACAGGGAAGCTGTTGTGAAGACACTTTGCAGAACCAAATAGACCATCCCTACCTTCCAGGTGTATGTAAAGGGCAGCAGGTGCATCTGGGCACACAGGGCAGTGGGTTGTTTGGTTTAGGTCATGTTTGTCAGTGTGATGGAGAGTGGCCACATCGCTGGCAAGCTTTTCATAGGCAACACAGTAAAGAAGTGTTTTCAACAGAGATTTGGAAAGATAATGAGTGTATTTTGCTGCTCTTTACCAAGATTCTTCTCAATAGCAGCAAGAAAAAAAAAAAAGCCCAGAAGTTGTTTCTATAAAAATGTTAACAAATGAGAAATAGAGACTTGACAGAATGATGAGAAGGAGACGACACTGTCATAGCAAAGGAGAGCTCTTTGGCAGGGTGGGAAGGGGCTTGACAGAAAAGACAAATAGCTTGTGTTTGATGGAGTAAAGAAGAGGAATGTAGTAGAAAGGAGCGAAGA
Source organism: Ploceus nigricollis (assembly GCA_013399945.1). Classification (NCBI taxonomy): domain Eukaryota; kingdom Metazoa; phylum Chordata; class Aves; order Passeriformes; family Ploceidae; genus Ploceus; species Ploceus nigricollis. The sequence continues at coordinate 725,887 of VXBC01013192.1, forward strand.
ATGTATAAAATCCTCAAACTGATGGATTAGGAGGATGATCTTTATAGCAGGATTTTGCAGGGATGTACGCAGACTGAAAATACACTCTGCAAGACCAAAGAGAAGGATGTTTCAGTAATCAAAATGCAAGACAATTGGATTTTAGCCAGGTTAGGTAAGGCCATCTGCTGCTTTTTAATGGGAAGACTAGACTATTAACAGCAACTTTCTTATCTTGCCTGGAAGTGAAAGGAAGAGTTTTGAATCAATTTTTCCTTCTGATTATTATTGGGTTTTGTTCCAAATTCTGACAGCCTGCAGCATTCATGAGACACTCCCATTCACGTCTGTGGGAGGACATAGAATCATAGAATTGTTCAGGTTGGAAAATACCTTCAAGATCATCCATCAAGTCCAGCCATTAACCCAACACTGTGAAGTCCAACACTAAAGCATGTCCTTAAGTGCCACATCTACACATCTTTCAAATAAGTTTGGGATGGTGACTCCTCACTTCCTTGGGCAGCCTGTTCCAATGCTTGACAACCCACTCGGTTAAGGCTGAAGGATCTTTGGGGTCCTGCCATCTCTCTAACTGAGCTTGTGTAAGTCCTGAATGAGAGTTGGAAGATATTACTGTTAGGACAGGTAAGTGATATTTGTTGGTGCTGATTTGGTGGTGTCTAATAGGTGGGCACTCAAGGTCAATCCTCTTATGGAGCTAGCAGAAGAAAAAGGGAATTTTGTTTCAGACCACTGAGATTTTTGTGATCCTTCAGCAAGACATTTGATTATGAAGGAACAGAATTGCCATGCTATACCAAACAAATGGACCATATAGTTTAATAATCCTGCTGTGATAGGGCCTGTAGAAACAATTCAGATTAAGTACAAGGAACCTAGCAGAAGACAAGTAGGGAATCACTTGCCAAAAGGGTAAGTTTCTTTTTAATTCTTATCAGTTAGCAACTAGCCTAGGCCCTGAAGCAAGAGGGCTTCCATAACAAAAGAAAATATGTATTCTATTTAATAAGAACATCCCCAATTACATTATCCATATAAATGTCTAATCCCTTTATTTAAATCCTACTAATCTCTTAGGCTTAATGTTATCTTATGGGAATGAGCTAATTAGGCATTGTAAAAAATGTATTTCCTTTTAACAGTTTTATATTTGCTGCCTTATATTTCCATTGACTGTTCCCTTGTCCTTGTATTCTGGGAGCATGACTCCCTATTTCTACTACCCACATTTTTCACATCCCAGTCAGGGACCTCCTCTCTGATATACAACTTCCAGTGTTTCCAGATGTTCCCCAGTCAAACACCACATTCAGATTGCTTTGCAATTTCTGCCTCTTGTATCTGAGAGCCTTATTCAGTGTCTTTAGCAGACAGAAACCAGAGCAGGGAAAAAGGATTGTGCCATTGATCCAGTCGAAGGCATTACCACAATTGCAGGCTGGTTTGGCCAATACTCTGAGTAGATTGGCATTATCTGCGAATTTGAGCAGGAGATTATGCCTTGAGCAGGAGAATCCACTGCACTCTCACAGTTCCTTTCCTGAGGCATTACAGTTCCTGGAAAACCCTGCAAGTGCCTGGGTGCTCTCCACCACCACTTCCAGAGGCACTGTCCTACACCTGCTCATGCAGAGTGCCTCTGCCATTGCTCCAAACAGTTAAATAGTAGCCATGGCAGGGATTAAGGAGGCGCCTTGCTGCCAATCTTCACCAACTTTAAAACAGAATGCTTACTCCTATGCTTTGTTTCCAACCCTTTTGCAGGTGTTTAATGCTTCTTCCTCTCACCTTTTACCAACCTTGCCTTTTTAACAGTATCTTTGTGGTGGGGTTTATACATGTTTTTAAATGACCAAAAAAAATCTGACAATTTGTTCACATTCTGTACAACCCTGCAGTGGTACTGGAGTCATGATAGTAAAGCTTAGTTCTTGCTAGACTATAAAGAGCCTGCATGGAGCAAAATATAGAAATTGTGAAGGATTTCTATATTCTGGATTCAGTACAGTATTTCTTCTGGCACTCATCCAAGCTTCTCCACATTGATTTTTTTTTCTCAGAGCTTATACAGGAAGCCAAAAAACCTTTACATTGAACCCAGAAGTAAACTGATCACAAGCCAAAGATAAGTCCTCTCTCTGCAGCTATCTGAACCATTATAGCAGCATTTATTGAGTGCCTTTATTTTTCTGGTTTTAATCTGCACAGTGCTGACAGCTCCAGAAAGATCTTTCTTAATGGACTGCAATAGTGATGCAGTGCTAAACTTATATATAGCACCTGCCACACCAAGGCATCCCAGTAGACTTCTCAAATAATAGAGTTTAAAGCTTCTGCTTTCATAAGCCAAAGGTAAGGCTCAAGAGAACAAAATTAGGTTTAGCCTTTAAAATATTGACAAACTTGACATTATTAATTTCAAGAGGTGAATTCATCACTGCTGGAATCGATTGCAAGGGAGAAACTAGGGAAGGATCAACAGAGACAGTATTGGTCAGGTCACAGCCACACACCTGTATGGGAACCCAGGAATGAAAACCTTTGTTCAATGTGCAGCAATTGCATGTTTACAGCTGTTTAACTCACTGCAATTAAAATCAGTCATTCAGAAAAGGAACAAGAAGTCTGAAGTCAGACTTGCTGTATGTCATTTTGAGCTTTCATGCAGTACCATCTATGTAATGGTCTCAAAGCATTCTACAACTTTTAAGAGGTTACATCTCCCTGAGAGCAAAAGCATTAAAGGTATTGCAAACCAAGACACATAAAGATCAAGTGATCTGTGGCAATTAATTCATAGTAGTACCAATAGCAGAAACTCAGGAACTCAGGTTCTCAGATTCCCCATCTATCACTTAGTCAATAAAGCTTCCTGAAACTCCAAGAGACCAACGTGTTCCATGAATGACTTTTCTTTCACTTTGGTCCTAATCCTAAGAATGGATGTATAGGTGTTATTAAGGCTAAGATAGCATTAATAATGGAAGCTTTTAACTGGTAAAAAGCAGGTGTCATTTCCTTTCATCAGTAGGATCTCATGCTTTGAAAGACAAGAAAGCAGAAGAAGAACCAGATCTTGTGTTTTCTGAGCAGACCAGTCTTTCAGGAATAAATTAAACATGTCAGGAACAATTTGCAGACCACCTGAAGAAAGAATACAAGGAGATGCTGAAATGTTTAGAACATTTATAAACACATTTAAACAGATCCTGGTAAAATATTTTACCTCATTTCAACAGAATAGGAAACCTGTTTCCTAGCTGTCTGCATGAGCTGATGGAAGCTGCTTCTGAACAGTGACTACAAAGTTCGAGACATTTTCCAGCAGGAAACAGGGCACATGCTTACTTAGTGTTACAACTAATATATACTTATTTTTAGTTCCATATCTTTCAAAGTTAAATGCATCTTCAATTGATTACAGCTATTTTCTTATTCTCAAGTTACTTACCACATGTCTAATAAATCTGTGAGCACCAATCAGTGTATCAAGCTACAAGCTCCCATTTGAAACTCTTTAAATATTTTTTTTATAATGGCAATAAATGTTTTCAATTCAGACAGCATAAGTAACTGCATCTTACTGATATTATACAGAACTGAGCTTGGAAAAAGGCATTTTTATTTATCTGCTGTAATATTGTCCTCCATGATTTTCAAACCATTCTCAGACATTTTGCTGCCAGGCAAAAGGTGACATGTAAAATCAGCTACTGGAGGGAAATAGTATGACTGGGCAAAAAGTATGCACAAAAAAAGGCAGAAAGAGCTCTTCTCTGAAAGTTTATAACCAAACTCAATGGAAAAAAATAGTCTGGGGATCCAAACTATTTTTATCATCTCATATGGGAGCTCCATCCTTCCCCAAGGTCATTCTCACTTTCTGCCTCCTATGAAGTCCATTTACAATCTTTTTCTGAGGGTTTATTGAAGGTGTGAAGAGGGAAATATCTCTGACAGAGCTATGTCTAGCTAGGAACCTATTCGCACCTTTCACCTAATCCACAAATTTGCAGCATCACATCTTTACACATATGGGCAGAGCATTTGACTGTGGAAACAAAAAATGCTAACTTGGTGTTCTTGAGCTGTCCTACTTTTTTTTTTGCTGTTGGGACAATACAGCTGGGTAAGTCAGATAACAAATATCAAAGGCCCAGTTCTGTCACTTGATGAAAATATGGGAGTACTGTCAGTGCTATCCAATGAAGAAGGTACATCTTTGGATTAAACAGACCCCAAATATGAAGTATTAGTGGATTTGGATGAGAAAATGATGAAGAGATATGTCATCCCAAATGCCTAAGCCCCACAAAGAGCTTAAAACATGAGGCACAGTCAAGCTCCCCTTGGTTTGTGCATTAGTCTGCATGAGCTGAGAAAGAGACAGTATATGAAAAGAAAGTGTATGCTACCTTTCATATCCAAAGCTGGGGCAAAGAGTCATCAAGAAGCAGTTGATGCTGGTACTGATAAAGGAGGAGATCAGTCTAGGCTGGGTCATGGAGCAAAGGATCAGACAGCAAAGGGGACAAAGAATACTCTGTAGTATTATATTTCTAATATAATGTCTATATATATACACTCCAATGTCTAATAGGGTGGCCCTTCCTGAGAGACACTGCCCTCCAGGCAGCGAGTTTGGTGGGGGACTGAGAAGCAGCTTTAGCACCTTGCAGGAAGGAGAATGAATGATCACAGCTTTTTGCTAGGTTTTGTCCAGGGTTGGCATGGCATGGGACAACAAGAGAGGGGAAAGGAAGTTTAATAAATGGGTACTTTAGCCTGGGGCTTTTAGTGGTTTTGTACCTGTAAAGGATTTTATGTGTTTCATTCAGGAGCCCAGTACTTCTGGGCACTGTCACAGCATAAACTACCTAGGCAGTTCTTCCTTGATAAAGTTACCAGCCAGGAACAGGGAGCCAGAACAGATCAATATATAATGTGGGAGTCATCGGCAAACCACCTGCTTAACCAACGTCTAGCAGCCTGTCACCAGAAATAGAATACAGGAGACTAACATGGGTGTAAGAGATTCTGCAGTAAATAATTATGGATTAAGCTATAGCTAACTACTGGTAGTTTGTATCTCATCCATTTTTGTACTGCCTTACCTATGGCTGCTGTCCTCATGCATTTTACTTCAACCTCCAGAAAAAGAGAAAGCTAGACATAGACCTTTTACAGAGGTATAAATTAGAGCCTAGGTTTCAGTGTAAGCTGAACCCAGACTGGACAGAGTTGAAACCTAGACAGCAGAGTTTAATTTTAGTAATCCTTCAATGCCATCACATCTCCTAAGCCTGTATTTTCCAGACTGTCTATTGCCCTTCCTCTTCCTTCAGCTTACTAGAAGCCACCTGCTTCTTTCTAGCAAAGCTGAAACCCAAAATATCACAACATTATCCACTGCTTCACTGCTCAGATCTCTTCAACAGCCTGAAAAGACACTACCTGAATGGACTACTTGCTGGGCTGTGTGCTCAGTCCTGGGTGCTCACTTGTGAGAGAAGAAGAAACAATGTGGTTTAGGTAAGCATACTGACACCTGCATGGGTGTCATGACGCAGATGAAAACAGACATCGGAAGATGGCAAAAGA
>VXBC01013192.1:733303-743396 GCA_013399945.1 Ploceus nigricollis
ACAGAGGACAGACTTGCTACAAGCTCTGATAATCACAAGTAGGATGAATGTTCAACAGCTGCCAGCTAGCTCTCCCTATTCATTCATGTGATGATCAGCCAACAGGTGGTGAAATCTGTTGCCCATGCATGTGTACAAACTAGCAAAGCTTTGACCTCTGTACTGGAGAAGTCTCCTGATCTTCTCACAGATGTTATGCAGATGCACTGTGTTGCAGTAAAGATGAGCTGCTTCCAGTGGGTTTTGCTAGCAGCATGGCCATGCCTTCAGTGCACCAGATGTGTGTACTAGCAGCAGCTCAGTATATAAAAACCACTGGCTCCCAGGTATTTAGATTTCAGCATTTAACTTCTGGACCTTCTAGGAGCAATGCAGTCTGCTTTTCTTTAAAAAGAGATACCCAGCTTTCAGTTTCAGCCTCTCTTGCCTGGTTGCTGGAGCCCTTTTGCCCAGGTGAACGACCCCGAATGTGAGAGCAGCTATCGCCCCCTCTGCAGGAAATCAGCATTGCCAGAAAGTGCTGGAGTAGAAGTGAGAGAGTCACAGTGTGTGACCTTCTGGAAGTAGGGAGGTGATGGGCCCATCCCAGAAATGCAGAGGCACCTCTGAGAGTGAGTAATGGCTATCAACACCTACTCCCAATCATGCTCCTGAAGGACTTGTGACACCTTCTGATCCCAGAAGTGAATGAGCTTACTTGGTAATCAAAGTCAGTAACAACAGTACTTCACTAATAAGCACAGGCAGCTCACACCTCAGAGCTGTTGTCGATAAATTGCCTTCAAAAGGTAGTACAAATTCCTGAATACGGTTTTTCAAGGTTTTCTTTGACCAGGATAGCAGAAAGCTTTCTTCCCTAGTGAAATGATTAGGCCTGGGCTGACACAGTCTTAATCCAGCCTTGACTATGGATAACAGAATTGGAAAACAAAGCAGTTTGTCCCAGATCCCATTCTGAGGTGTTGAACTGTCACATTTTTTCAGAAGTAGAAGTCATTACAGACAAAGCCACTCTGACAGCTTTTCCCTTGGTCTTCTTAAACCTCTCATGTTAACCACTGCTGGGGGGGTTAATAAAGAAATTAATAAACTCAGCAGGTAACACAAGTGACAGTCCCAGCAACACAGACAAGCTTCAGGAGGCTAATTGTGACAGTAAGGGCTGAAGGATCCCTGCTCAGAAGTCTCTCAGTTTTTGTATTGCTTGCTAAGACCTCGCTGATAACTTCCTCTTTCCTATCCTCCTGTTACTCCTTTCTCCATTGCTAGAGTTTCTGCCTGTGGTATTTCACTCAACTATTTTCAGCTTGTTAACCATTGACCTGCCCCCATGTTCCACCTCTTCCTGTCAGCAGCCTTCAAGATGTACCCTGTAAGCTGTTCTTCTGTTGAAAAGTTGTCTGTAAAATGCAATAATCTTCCTGAAACCAATATGCAAACCCCAACAGTGATTTATTCTCTCTCCTGCATGCACAGTTTTGACATACAGGATCACTCAGTGTTTCACTCCTGTGCCAGCACTCGGCTCCACACCTGAGTGTAGGCATTTGCACTGGTCTTCTAGCCAGACTCCTGCTCCACTCACACCCTCAATTTATCCTACAAATCCACACATTTGGAGCCCATACAGGCCAGACTCACTGCTGAAGTTGAAGATGCATTTGAGTCGCTGGGATGGTAAGCTGACCTTCAGAAAGTGAAGAAGCTGCAGTGAGCCCATTTCCATCTCCTCTCCCCACTCCGAGACCTCTACCTCCCTCACCCATACACAAACACTGACAGCCACTTTCCCTCCCACCTGCTCTTAAGAAATCCTCACTCTCACAGCAGCTGTGTGACTCTGAGGCCACCAATGTACTTGGTGTGTTACAAGCTATGAAATCTGGAATGGAGAGTCCCAAAGACTTTGGGACAAGGCTTGCCATACCTGCTGCTCTGAGTAGGAAAAGGATGGCTGCTCCTTGTACTATGGGGAGATAGCATCTCCCTGCCTCCACCCAGCAGTGGCCCCACACCATGCAGACCATTCCTCTTTCTGCACTGCTGATACCATCAACAGAGTTGTGCAGGAGCAAAGTAAGGATCAGCAGCTGGAGTTTCCTAGCTGCTCCCACTGGAGCTTGTGGTCATGAAGTTCAGGTGCTGCAGCCTCTCAGCCAGTCTGCTCTCCACTTTCCGTCCCAGCTACAATGTTGTTGTGCAACTTCTTTCTCTTGCAGCTGGGCCAAGGTTTGTCACCATGGCTGGTATCTTGTTAGAAGCATCTCCCTAACTACTGCTTCACTTCCAGATTCTAACTCCCCTGGTTCCCTGGAAACCATCCTCTCATGGCTTGCTGCTTGGATTTATCTGTTGCTTTGCTGTCTAGGTTTTCCTCAAATTTCTCAATTGACTGAAACAAAATGTGGTATCCTGGCTTTAGCAGTAGCCTGCTAGAGTGAAATGCTTTGCAGCTTGACAGAGGGGGTACAGAAATCCCCTGCTGAGTTTCTAAGGAAAATTCAAAGCCTCAGCATTCTCCTTACCTTCAACGAGCACCATTTCCTCACACTCTGGCAAATACTCCAGCTCCTCCAAACTGGAGTAGCAGTTCTGCCCTTCGGGTGAAAGACTCCTTCAGATTTCAGTGTTTTCAGCCCAGGAAGAGGAGAGTAGAGCACACTGCCCCAGGTACGTTACTGCAAGAGGCAGGACAGGATTCTCCAACAGCCCCTCACAAATTCACTTCCTGCTCAGTATCTGTTCAAGGCCAGTGGCTGCTGTTCTGGCCTGGGGAGCACTAAGCTGGTCAGGGCCACCACCTCCTCCAACCTTTCCTGCTTATATCTTGCCATCACCTTGATGTGACAGGCAGAGTGTGAAACACTTGGGGCTCTCTGGACGTGTGACTCCCCACCTGGAGTCAGAAGGTGACACACATTTAACAGAAGGTTTGAGGACCACCACAAGCACTGGTCAGCCCAACAGATGCTGCTGTACGGCGTGATAGCTATGGCTGGCTGCACAGCATTCCTGCAAGTCCAGGAGTCTGCCCAGTCATTTCCAGCCCACAGCTGGAGAAATGCATCTCAGAGGAACAGCAAGGGAACTGAGCACAAATGTGGTAGCTCAGTTATATGGCATAAAGGAAAGCTGTCAGTGTGCACACAGCAGGGGAAACTGTGCCATGGGTACAACTGTTAACACTTTAAACTTGTTTTATAACAGCATCAGACAAATTTGAAACAGCTGCTCTGTATGCTCTTCATTTCCAGTTGCAATGTATTTTTCTTTACTTGCTGTAAAAGAAATTGGTGCTGCTGCTGTTTACAAAATTACCCGAGCGGCACTCATGACTTCTAACTTCTGATCTTGCTGTGATCACATGGATACCATAAACAGCAGGATCAGGGTTTGCTCTGCTAACATTGGTGCCACAGCCCTGGAAAAGCTAAATGCTGGATACATTATGGAGGGGAGCAGGCAGGGCAGCAAGGGAGAACTGTCAGCTCTCATTTCACTTTTTCTAAGACCTTTTGTCATTGAACTACCAAACACTTTCTCATGACGCCAAGCAATTAAGCCTCCCTGACACTGGAGTGTTTATGAGGGAATTGCTGCTCATCCCAGCCGTGCTCAGAAACATCAGGTCAGAAGTCAGAGAATTAATAAACCTATTGAGGTGCCAAGAAATATGTTCAGTTGCCACGTCCCTAGGGCTGACATCTTCAGAGCAGTGGAGGAAAGAGCAGAAATAGCTTATATTCAAACAGATTACCAGGGGCAGGCACCTTCCAATCTAATGAAGGTGAACTTGTTCATATTTATACAAGATGAGAGTTTTATAATGCTTCTTTATCTGTGTTGCAGTAGGACCCAGAAGACATAGATGCAGACAAGATCCCTTTGCACAAGGCATTATGAAAATCCTGAAGACAGGTAAAGAAAACAGAAGAAATATAAAAATATTACTAATATTCTACCTTTCCATTTAACCATATTCTTTTGGCCTATGCTGATTTTTCAAATGGAAGGACATGTATAGGGCTTTATTAATTTTTATCCCTGCAATTTATAAACCAAGTAGCTGCAGCAAAGATGATTTGAGATACCACTGTTAAGCAAACCTGGACACTGTGGCAGAGGAAGCAGGTCCTGGGAGGTGCTTATAGGAGCACCCAAGGCATGAGTTCTGCAAGATGGCACAGACTCTGCATCGGTTGCTATATTGGGAGTTGAGCAATGTGAATGCTATTACTAGATCTGCAGGTGCCTTCTTGTGTGACCCGAGGCAGCTTGTTTCACTTTCCAAAGCTGCTTTCCTCCTGGTAAAATTGCTGTCACAATGCTTACTTTTTTTTTTTTTTAAAGAAGTAATGGAGATCATTTGCTAAAAAGAACATTCAAAGGCTAAGAATGGTCTTTGCTGAGTCTGCCATCCAGCACCAGGAAATGCCTAGCACAAATTCAGCATCATTACAGATTCATAAGTCTCATGGTTTCTAATAATAATGAAAGTCTCACTTATATAGAACATAGAACCAGTGCATCATTTAGGTCGGGAAAGACCTTCATTGTGTTCAACTGTTAGCCCAGCACTGCTGCTAAGCCTTGCCCCAAAGTACCACATCTACACATCATTTAACATCTGCAGGTTTATTTTTGTGTGATTGATTTCAGTATTAGTTGCTGCCACCATACTGTGTGAGGTCACTACTCAATTTTGTTTTCTAGGCATCCTCACTCCTTCTACTAAATCACGTCTAATATTCTGATTTTTTTTTTGAAATGCATTATCTGGCATTTTTAGACTAGCCTAGAATGTTTGTTTAATTGCACTCCAATTTTTCCATCTGTGCTTTTTTCCAAGTGCCCTAGATTACATAAGGGGTAGGAAGGGGAAGAAATACATGTGTGAAAAAACCAGAAGTATTATTAATTGCCTCTGGGTTAGTCATAATAATGCAAATTTCAACTGGTTAGAATTTTCTCTTTAACCTTGGACCTTCCATCCAGCCATTAATTGCAAAGAAACGGCACTCTCTTAGTCACAGTAATAGCAACAGCAGCAGTTTTTAATTTCTAAAAACACCATCCAATAAAGACTCCTTTACCAGTGTGCCGATGAGATTATTGTTTCCATTTGAGAAAACGAAACTGAGGCACAGAGAGACTTAAAATAACCAGAAGAATGTCAAAGTCCCAACTTCAAATTCTGTGTTGTAACTATTTAAACTTGTCCTTTAGTTTTCAAGCTAATGTTTTATGTTTTAAAAAGGCACAGCTACAAAAAACTTCTAATCTGCATGACTCATAAATTGATAATTATAATTCAAGGCTGGTAATTTTTTTTTTTTTTTTGCGCTTTTTCAACACAAGCAATGTTGTGAGCCAAGATGAGCTCAGCTTGCTTTCTTTAATCTGGAGACTTCCTTCAAGCAGCAAAGAAAACTGAGTAGGATTCATTGAGGCCAAGCCAGAGGCTAAGGTGCGGGCACTTCTCTCTTCAGACAGCTTGCACTGACACCTAACTTAAACTAAATGAATAAGCAAATGCTGAGGCATTCAGCTGGATCACACCCTGCCAGGCCAGGTGCATACAAAACCCAAGGTATGCGTTCCAAATGGAGAAAATGAGGTGAGCTATGCAGCAAAGAGCAGGCACTTGCAAGCCTGGTAGCCTCAGTCCCGATTCAGCCAGCCTTTGGCACGGATCAGTCATTTTTTCCGGGGTCAGATCTATGTTGCTGACTTGCTGCAGGTTAATGCCTTCATGGTCGGCAGTCCTTGCCCTGGGCTCTAGTGAATCATCATAATTGTTCACTTTTATTGTTTGCTATGGCTAGAGCTCAGACATGTCCTCTCCACTGCCCTTTCCCACATGCTCATTTTATTTTGCAGCCTCAGTACAGGTTTTAACAAGAATGATCTTCCAAAAGAAAAGACTTCACTAAGACTATCTGCCTATTGAAGAGGAATTAAAAAGTGGTGATTATTTCAATCAGTTCAAGAGTCTCTCAAACAGACTGGCATCACGAGTCACTTTTATCATTTCATGGTAATTTAGATCTCAAGATGAGAAGGAAGATGTACAATACTTGTGACATTCTCCACCTGCTCCACTTTATGGTTGCGCACATGTATTTCAGTCAGGCAATCATGTTTATACTAAAATAAACCACCCCCAAATGTTCTGATTATATACAGGTACAACCTTTTCTAGCATAGTGAGAACAAAAGAAAAAAAAAAAAAGAGGGAGCTCTTGAGAAACAATGGTATTTAATTGAGGCTTCTAAATTTGGTGGAGTTGTGCCTCCTGATTCTGTGAGGTCTATTACCTCATCTAATCCTGCAATGGGGTCCTGCTGAGAATAAGCTAGAAATGAACCTCAGTGAGAGGTTAAAATCAGACTTTACCATGAGAACACGTTCTGCATATGTCCTAAGCATTTATCTCCTTAAAGACATCTGTTTCTATTTTTTACTAAATTCTGTGTGTCCTGCTAGCAAATACCTTCTATTTTTGGTGACAATTTTAAGTAATAATGTATGATTATAATCTCTCCCCAAATGGCCAGACAGTAAACATTAGATTTTTCAAGTATTTCAGCATCTGCAGCCTGTATTTTGGCTGCTTTTCTCTGTATTCTCTGAATTGTCTGCAAAAATATGCCTGGAGAATAGCTGCAGGGTCACTCATTAAAAAGGATTAGCACCTTCCCCATCTCTTTAATGCATTCAGATACACAGAACTAAAATTGCATGAGCTGTTTCTCTTGTTATGTACTTAAACTGTTGCTCACTATTCCAGGCATCACTCTTCTCCAAATTACCTTCCCATCACTCAGGAGGTTTTCCCCCCCACCTAATGCATGTTTACAATGCATATTTGCTTCCAAAGGCTGAAACATGCTTTGCTGTATCTGGACCATTTGATAACTTCCTGCATATGAATATTCCCAGCCCTGGAACCAACTAATATGCTATCTATCCATCTATGTATTTCCTAAGTGCTGTTCATCCATTTGTCTGTGGATGTTTGTACATTATTGAGAAAGCATCCAGGGCCTGGACTCTGGATCAAAAAAGGCAGAGAAAATGTCAGCACTGAAACTCTTCAGGAGCCAGAGGCCTGGCTCAAGAGGAGATCTGTTGGAGGTTGGATGTAAATGGAGGTTGCAATGCCCTGTTCATGACTGCCTTAATTTTAGATCAGCTGAACCAGTTTTCTCCTTGCCAGCCTCTAAAGAAGCATACGCTTCTCAGCCATACTTCCCCTTGCGGCCACATTTCAACACAAAAACACTTTCTGGTTGTTGCAAGTGGATGGATGTGATTAGCAGACACAGGACACAAATCAAAACGTTAAAGGGTTTAGAAAAGCAAGTACACATTAACATACTGAATTTTCAGGAAACAATGCTGAACTGATACATTGGTAATTTTCTGTTGTCTAGACAAAGTAGGAAATATCACAAATATACAAAACCAGTGTTGCAAAGGTCATATTTAAAAATAAAAACGGCCAAATGCATTATTACAAACATGGCATGAAATCAAAGGACATGCTCCCCTCTTCTGGATCTCATAGTATTCAAATGCACAATAATCCTGAAGTCTCTCATGTGTGTGTCCCTGAGATTATTCTTCCTCAGGGCATTAGCAGCAGCCAGAGTTAGTTGTTCGTGTATCTTCACTGGCAGCATGCTTAATAAGTGTTTGCTTTGTGTAACAGCATTGTCCCTAAATTCATGCTTTTCTTGTGTTTAACTTTGGAGTGAAGTACCACACCCTTGCAGGGTTTTTAAAAATCTGAACTACTTGGAAATCTGGAATTTTGACATAATCCCAACATCACTTTACAAAATTATAGAATGGCCTGGGTTGGAAGGGACTTAAAGAGAGATCATCTAATTCCAATCCCCTTGCCATGGGCAGGGACACATTCCACTAGACCAAGCTGCTCAGAGCCCCATCCAAGCTGGCCTCGAACACACTCAAGGATGGAGCATCCACAGTTTCTCCAGGCAACTTGTTCCAGTGCCACACCACTCTCACAGTTAAGTATTTTTTTCCTACTATCTAATCTAAATCTACTGTCTGTCAGTTTAAAGCCATTGCCCCTTGTCCTCGTCCCTACATGCCCATCTTTATTCTAGGCTCCGTCTTTATTCTAGGCTCCATAAAGACTCCATCTTTATTCTAGGCTCCCTTCAGTGATGAAAACCAAGGTTTATTTGAAGGGACACCAGAGTACTGAGCAGAGAGACTGCTTCTGCACAACATCTGTAACAGCTGAAAGCTAACTCAGTATGAGCTTACCTTAATTGCAATTACAGACATAAAGCCTATTAGATCATCTTTAAGAAGCCACTCCTTATGTGAGGGGAGTTTACAGCCTCTGGTAGTAGTGCAGGTAACCAGCACAAAAGAGACCATTTCAGTTTCTAGCTGACTTAGTGGCTTAAAGGGCTGAGTTAACAAGGCCAAGGCTATTTTTTTTTTGCATGTACTTGCTTCTCTTGGTACCCTCAGCAGTGTTGCCTCAGCAGCTCAGCTTTGTCCTCAGAGAGCTTTGCCAAAGGACAGTCCTGGTGCTGTTCAGTACACAGGGTGGTCTGCAGCCACAGACACTTTAGAGAGGGCAGAGAGTTGCATCAGTTGGGAGTCAGGCAACCCCAGACTAGAATGGTTTGAAAAAATCACCACCATTAGTAAACTGTCATGAACTAGCCTTTTCACAAGAAGTCTTGTTTATATGATTTCAATTAAATTCCAACTTTATATTAAAAAGTTTTAAGCATGTGTGTATATGTACTTTGTTATTGGTTTTTTTTCTGTTAATTTGATAGAAGATGCTTCAGGAAGCTTAATAACAAAGCCACAATATCTTTGTCAGAATTAATTAGTTGCTCACAAAGATTCACATACTCTGAACTTTATTAAGAATGTTTATTATTTTCAAAGTTTAATAACCTTGGTTTTAGGTGCAAAGCAAAAATCAAAGTATAAGACAAGCAACAACAATCAGGAATAGATCAAAATTCTCCCTTCATTAATGCCACACCAGTATTTTTTCACACATTTCCCACTCTGATCTGAAATTTCTGGCGGGGGGGGGGACACGACGACGGGGTTAGAGGGGTCAGCACTATTTCCATTTCACAGACAAAACCAAGGTACAGAGAGTGCAAGGCTGTAACTGGCTCAGTACTATTGTCTAAACAAGTACAGAAGTATAATACCCATTACTCAGCCCTCAAGTCCAGGTGCTGGAAATTCCCCTCTCCTTTCCTGTCCGTCAAAGGGCGGCAGCCAGTAATGACCGTGCCAGCTGTGCTCTTCCCTCCCTGCCATACCTTACCTCTTGCAGGTCCCAGAGAACGGGGCCAGCGCGGCCTGCCTTCTCCCGGCTGCAGCCAGCCCACAGCTCCGTGTCCTCACGCAGCTAGTGGTGTTTACCACAGACGAGGAGAACCCTGAGTACGTCAAACACGTACACGGCTTTATTTCGGACTGAGAGAACCGAGGACGAACATCTATAGGATAAGAAAGCAAACAGAAGGCCAACGTCGCTCTCGGGGCCCTCCAGACCTCTCTCCAAGCGGAGCCCAAAGGGAACAAGTCCCTGTCCTCACCCTACACCGCACCGGAGCCCCCCAGAGCCGCCCAGCCTCCGGGGAGAGCTCCCGAGCGCGCACAGGCGACCCGGCCCCGGCACACTGCGCTGGCAGCGACCAGGACAAGTGGAAGCTATTCAGCAGCCCCCCTCGGCGAAGCAGGTCCCGGCATAGCGGGAGCGGCAGCCCGGGACGGGCCCGGCCCGGCCCGGCCCCCAGGACCCGCTCACTCCAACAGACTTCCGCGTCGGGGGCCCGTCTGCGCATGTGCGAGCGGCACCGGCACCCCCACCGCACCGGCCGTCCCTGGCTGTACCACTGTGTGCCCAACGTACGGGTAGAAGCAAAAGGGGGCAGGGGCTTCAGGCAGCTCTGCGGGCCTCAGCCCCGCCTGGGACTCGTTATTGAGAATCCTGTTCTCTTCTCGAGCCTATGGGTGCCCTCCAAACTCGCTTCTCACCCAGTTCTCGCACGCGATCCGCCCCAACTTCCC
>VXBC01013192.1:743665-898885 GCA_013399945.1 Ploceus nigricollis
CAGCGGGTACCCCGCGGGGAGGCGGCTGAGCTGCCCCGGGCGCGGAGGGGGAGGGGGTGCCGAAGCCGCCCGCGGCCCCCCCGCCGCCCGGACACCGCGGCCTTCCCGGCAGCCCGGCGGGGGAGGCCTGACCGCTTCCCCAGGCACGCAGGTTTCCTGGAGAGGCCGCCCCTCCTCTGGGGCTGCGGGCTGCGCTCCGGGGCCTGCCTTTAGCTCCTCAAAGGCGCAGATGGGTAATGCGGGCCCCTGGGTGCCCTGATGGGCGTCCCTGACACATCCCTGCCCTGTGCCCGGGAACTGGGAGCTGTCGCTGCAATTCACGCAGGGCAAAATAACTAATGAGAGAAAAAAGCTAAGGAGAAAAACATACTTCTTTCTCCACCTTATGAAAGCGAAGTGGTTCATAATAGATAAGGCCCTTGTTAGCTGCTTGCTGATACCCTTTTAGGAAGAAGGAAGTAGGGGTCATTCCTGTTTGCCAAAGGTGAAAAAAAAAGAGTAAATCTGTTCCTTCCTAAACTACCTCCTTTAGGGTCGTGTCTGTTAAAGATATTTCCGTTACTGATTTTTTTTTTTAAATCAGTTGTACCATGGGAGATGGTATTCTAGCAGATACACATAGTCATAAAATGTCTTTAGTGTCTATCACAGCAACATTAGTCCCTAATGTTCTTATTTATGGAAAATTCATAGAGTGTGTGACTAAATAGACTTTTGAGGGCCCACCTGAGATTTACACTTGTCTGTGATTGTACCTTCTTGGGATTTATGTCATGCAATTTAAGGTACTCTGGGGAAGTGGAGGCTGAGAGAAAAAAGATGCAATAAGAGTGATTTAGTGATGTCACTGTACGTTTGGTTGGTTCATTGTAGTGGCAGGATTTTAAACGAAATCCCATTTTTTAGTTATGACAGAAGCCTGAATTGCAACAAATGCCATGGCCCTGTTGGGAGTGATCTTGCAAGACAGATTATAAATACATAGTAAATTATTTTGTTTATTTTTCTTTTGTTAGGCTCCCATATTTGGGTCTGATATTTTTGGTGAAGTAGTGGAGAACAAGTTTTTGCTATCTCTAATGCAGTGCACTGACTTCTGTAACGTGATACTTATGGGAGAATCACAGAAAGTTGAAAGTGGAGTTTTTCTTTGGGCTCGACTTCTTGGCTAGTTCAGCATGTTTTGATAATGAGAAGAAAATCTGGTGCTTTGTGTTCAAGGATCTGCTTAATGGTTACAGGAGGCTCTCAAGAAAACTCATTGCCTTTAAAGCTGATTTTTTTAAAACATGCTTCCCTTGCACAAGCAGATATCAAGTGGCATTTTTTTGCCCTTCCCTTTTTTTTCCCTTCAGAGTGCCATCCGTGCAGGGGTGTTTTTGTATGATAATTTTGAAAGACAGCAGTGTGGAACAAAAACCCTCACTTTTTCCACTGATACAGTGAATGAATTAGCCTGTTTTTCAGTCTCTTTAAGTGTCTGCCAGGTGCATTTCAATACACAGTGGCAAACTAATTATCTATTTTTCTGCTTTAAAAGATGGTGCTGTCAGTTTCCAGAGTTGATTGTTGTACTTTTCAGTCCTGAAAAAGTTTAAGTGACTACATGACCTTATTTACCTAGGCCATGCTGGTGCTTGAACGGATTATTTGGTAAATCAGTGCAGATGTGCTTTTCTATTGAAGTTGCATTATCAGGAGTTCTTAAGGGGTTACAGTTTTATGCCAGCTTTCTGAAGAAAGTAAGTCGTGATAGCAGAAAGACTTATATTTGTATGAAGTTGAAATTCTGCTGTTCTAGATTTCAGCTAGGGTTCCTAGAGCAACCTCGCTCTAGCTAGGGTTATGACACATTTTAAGATGTGTTTTAAGACAGTGTCTTACCTGTGACCTTCATGTCATCTTAATGTCTGTCAAGTCACATTTTGGAACAACAGGGCCAGGACATTTAAAGCTATGAAAAGTTATGAAACTTGTAATTTGGTGTAGTAGTTTCCATTGAATTTGTAAATAAGGTAGCGTAGAGGAGTGATACTGCTTCATGTTTTCGGGTCCCTGTCAATGCAATGGTTGAGAACCCTTTCGCAGTTCTTTTTAAGTGAGCCCAAGCCAGGTAAGCAGCAGAGCAATTTTTTGTCTGGAGGTCAAACAATAAGGTCTAGATTTTACCAAGTATAAAAGATGGTGCCTTTGTTTTTTGAAATTGATTTTATGTAATGCTTACAGGACTGTTACTGTAGTAAGATGCGTGCTTTCTACAGTAAGCCACAATGACAGGAAACATTAAGGAAAAGACTGAAAGAAGTATTAAAATTGAAGTAAGCTCTGGGTTACTGTGCTAAAGCTTGCCCATTGGTTGAACAGGGATAGAAGTAGCTCCAGAGGCACGTGTTGATAGTGATGGCATGCAAAGAGATTACAGGAGCAGACTAGTATGTACTATTGCATTGAAGTTGGAAAGTTCTTCTTTTAGAAGACTTGGGTTTATATTAGAAATTCAGATCCTCTAGGCTTCAAGAATCTCTAGAGACTGGAAAACTACTAAACTCTTGATGTTTCAAGATCTAAGAGACTGAAAAATGAACAGCTGAAAAAAGATACTTTTGAGTGAGGCTGTTAAGAACTTCTAAAGCATCTGCTTCAGGTCAACAACTAACGTTTGCTTGCCTTCTGTTGAAGATCACGGAATCCATCCTTAAATCTGCAAACTCACCCTTCTTTTTAGTATCTGTAGTTTGTCATTTCTGCTTGAGTAAAGTTTAAATGGAGCACTGAGATGATCTTTATATTTTACAAAATCATTTCACTTACCCAGATAATCTCAATTGGGAAACCTCATCAGTATTCATGTTATTTATGAAAAATTCATACAACTTAGTGTTTGGAAATATTTTGCTCCCCTTTCTCCCTATTTTTATATCTTCAACTTCAGTCATTAGCAACTATCTCTCAATTTATTGGAATAGTCTTAGTGTACAAAGATTGGAAAGGGTTCAGTATGCAAGTTATTTTAGATTTCTTCATCTAAAATATGCTGTATTTAACTTCAAATTCTTATGACCTGGAAAAATGCTTTCTTATTTTCCTGGTTAACAGACCAGAGAATCATAGAATCATGTGATGTTTACTTTTTCTTAGACTTCTGGACTTCAGAAGCCTTTCCCTTATGGTGTATATGAACTCAAGGTTGAAGATTTTATAAATACATGAAAATATTACTGGATGTATTATATTCCAGTTAAGCCTTTTTGCTTATTAGAGATGAGGCTGATTCTTTAATGACCTACATGTTGGCAATTTCCCTTTGACTTTTAAAGATCTCTATGATGGTTTCACTTGTGAGTGAAACCATCAGAGGGCTGGGGATACTACTGTTAAATGGTTATATGCATAGAAGGGACTTGTAAGCTGGTGGTAGCATATACTGTGAACAGAGTATGTCAGAGAGGGTAATACTTTTACAATGCTATTTGTACTGTAGTGACTGCTACTTATCTTTTTTATTGTCCAGATTGATACCATACCGCTGCATTTAGTGCCTTAGAACCAGAAAAGAAAGAAATATGTTAATAGACATAAAACAAATGAATTCCATTCTTGAAATGGTGGCAGCCAGCAGGAAGTTGATTGAAAGCACAGTATGATTAGTTTCATCTCATCTTAGTTCTGGCAACTATAAGGTACTGTAGTCAGCTAAAACTGATAGCAATATTATTTGAGAATATGCCAGCAGGGCTTTTGCAGGATGTTGCCATTTGGTCTGCCTTTTTCTGACACTGCATGCATCATATATGTGATGAGACAATGTGCCCCAAGCATTTCGTGCAGGCCCAATTCAGAGTTTATTTCTGAGTCTGGATTTTCCAGTCACTTATGTATCATCAGATCCTTGCCATGCCAATCTGGCTCTTTCCTCAATTTTGTTTGCTAAAATTAAACATTTGATCAAACGGTGAATCATTTAACTTAAGCATGATGAGTTTGTGAGTGTATATCACCAAAGCTTGCTTTTAGCTTCTAAACAAACAATGGTTATATATATATATATGTGCCATTTAGAAGCCTCTTTTCTGACTAGTCTTTTCTTTACTTTTTTTGGGTGATTACCGCTATTCATTCCATAGGAACTCTCAGTGTTCCTTTTTAATAAACACTGCCGTTTTAATAAACACTGTCTCATCTCACAGGCAGTGTAGGTCATTGTGAATGCATAATGCCTCCCTAAACCTAATTTTGCTTTAATTGTTGTTGCAGCCTCACGTAGATGTTCCTAAATGAAGCTTGAGTAAACTGTTGAAATACGTATCTTTCCCTCTGAGAATCTGTTTTCACTGGGCTTGATCATGCAGTTCCTTAGCCAGGCTTTCACTGGCTGGCACTTTGGATCAGATGCTGGAGTAAGCAGTGAATTTGTTGGTTTATGTGAGACAGTGTACTCTATTTTGCTCTTAGATTAAGACTAAAAATACTTTAGTATTGTAATTTTTTAATATTATGCATGAACTTATATAATACTCTGTTAAATTCTTGGGTAAAAGAACTTGAAGCAGTTTATATTTAAATCCAGCATTAACTGCTGTAATAATATATCTATTGGTGTGTTCACAAATAGAAGTGACAGATTATTTAACTGAGAAACAAAGACTCTGATGAGAAATTGATTTATTTACAACTTTCTTACAAAGTGCTACAGTGTATGATAAGGGATATTGGAGAGGCACTGAAATGATTTGCTTAGATCCTAATTTTAGACGATACTGAGAATTATGAGGTAGAGAAGCTTCTGTCTGAGGAGAGAGTGGTGGTGAGGAATTGAGCTTTATCATTTTCCCTGTTTGAATAAAAATATGCAGGATAAAGAATGATTTCTTCAATCATAATGCAACTAGAAGGACATATCAAATAAAGTCAAAAGGTATAAATTTATCCACTTTTTTGTACAGTGAGCTCTTGCCTCTTGCAACTGCAGTTGCAAGGTACCACATTTTTGCTAAGTTTTCCATTTGCTGTAGAAGCTTACCTTGTGAAATGGGGCTTATTTGCACTTGAAGTAAAAGCAGATGAACTGGATTTAATACTTTAACTTTAATAAGCTCTTTTCTAGGAATGTGAAAACAATGTTTTCTTTTGCAGTACTTAATAGAATAGACAAAATAGAAAGGAGATTTTGTTTTTTCACGAAAACCAGCTGTTCTGGATCAGACCAAAGATACATCCAGCCCTATTTTTGATTTGGGTGATAAGTGATGCTGAGGGAATAAGCATAAGGACAGAGCAAGCATGCAGTGATGCTTATCTTGGTATACCTCCTTTGCTTCTGGCAGTCTGACATAAGGTTATCCTCTGTCTTATAGATTTACAGCTTAGTAGGTCTTACCTATTTTTCAATAAATTTGCATAATGAATTGGTGAGGCCATATGTACTCTTGACCCTTAAAATGTCCTGCAGGAAGACATTCCATAATTTAACCATTCTCTCTGTGGGGGGAATAAAAAGTAATTGATTTTGTTTCCTTTAAACTTGCTGTGTGATAATTCTAAGGAGTGAATAAATTCAAACAGCTGGTGTATGAGGGCGTTTTATTTAAGAAGATCCAAAAATAGGCCTGCTTGATTAAAAATGTCTGTTAACTTAGTGCAGCCAGAATTTGAGGGAAAAGCCCTCTTGCTTAAACCATGAATTTATTCAAAATCTGTATTTAAAATGTTTTATAAATATTTTCTAATATTAAATAGGTACTGTGTTAATTATCCAGTACCGTTTAATCTGATTGTAACTTCCTCATCAGTCAGAATGAAATTCACTATCGTAGCTGCTGTTCTTGCAAGTGGAACAAACAAGGAAGAAGTAGATTGTCCTCCTTTTTGAACTTGGAGGAGTTAAAAGTTACTGTGTCTAGGTCACCTTCCCAGTTTCTGTCTTCCTGTGTGACAGAATCTTATCGTGTCTTCTGTAAACTGTGATTAGTCAAAGCTGTTACTGTTTGGGCAGTGCTGGCAAATTTTCCATGGTTGGTGCTAGGAAATATCTGTCTTAATGCTAAGTAAACTGTTCAAATGTTGTATGGTACCATAGATGTGTTTTATATAATGCTTCATTTTGATGAAGATGCTTTCGGTTCTCAAAAGTTTCTGATGATAAGCCCAGTCAGTCAGAGGGTTATAATATAGGCATCAGTTTTGGGGAAATACTGCTGCTGATTTTAATTCCATAAATTTCAAACAATTTACCATTTCTGTTGAAATTTGATGTTAATATTGTTATTTTGTTATTATGATGTTGCTGCATATTGGACAGCTGTTGAAGTCTCAAATGGGTGGAAGCCTCACAACTCAGTATTTCTTTTCAGGTGTTGAAATCAGTGATGCAAAGCATTAACTAGAGAGAATGATCCTTGATTGATGTATTTATTGGAGATGTCTGGTTTTGACTTGAATGTTTTCACTAACGTGCTATGCCCTTACTGGATTTTAATTTCCTTTTAAATTTGAAGTTAGTGCACAGAAATAGGCACAGGTTTTCTTTACAGCCAGTGGGTAAAAATTTTAAATGTGATATACTTTCTCAGCCAATTACTGCTTATATTCTTTGAAGTTAAAAATTGTGTTCATGTGTCTCCTCAAATATGCAACTCTGACTGATGTAATTAACATTGTACTTCAAAAGTTAAGACAAATGTCTTGAGACTGTTGGATAGTATTTAATCTTGATTATGTTGAAACCCTTATTTGGGTTAAGATAAACTTCATATTCACGTTAGGCTGGTAAATGCCATTGATATTTTCTCCCTCTTTTTTTCTCCTTTTTAAACTGAAGTGTCAGAAATATTTCCTGTCCATTTTGAACAGGCAGGGCTCACTAGGATGGAGTCCCTTCTTTGCTTTTGGAAGAAGAATTGAAAATGAGGCAGTAGCTGCTGCATGAATCAACTTCTCTCAATGATAGATCTGTGAAGAAACTTAGGTTAGAATAGCTACAGATATTAAAATGGCATCTCCTCAGACACTGAGAAGGCCACATAGCAAAATATTGTTGAGGATACCATATGCATTGAATAATAAATGTTTCTGACAAATGAAACATTTGTGTGAATGACTACAATGGTTTCAAGCTGTGGAGATGACATTAGTGTACAGAAGTAGTGGGTTGGTATTTTTAGGTTCTGCAAAAATGTCCAATCATTATCTTCTAATATAAGATTTTGATGTAAAGCTATTTTTGTAATAGAGATGGGTCTTCTGTTTGAAATGGTGGAAAGTTTATATACTTAAAAAGTGTGGGGTTAAACTTCTATTTTTTTGACACTTTTTTGAAATCTTGAATGTCAAACAATGTATTGTAATACATAGCTCCATTAACTCTTAAGTTATTCCTTACCTTGAGACATCTGTTTACTGTAGTTGAAGAGTTGCAGTATTCCATGAGGAGAAGGAAGATGTTCACAGTTGTGTGTTCAGTTTCTGTTTTTAGCATCTGACTAGTAGCATTGTGGTAAGGGCAGTACTTGCCTGTACAGAGAAGTTGTATTAAAAAATTGTTGATGGATTTTTACCCTTAGTGTGTCATCTGGCGTCTTCCCAGCAGCAGAGAGTGCTGCTCCATGCTATGTATGAAAGACTTTTAGGTATCCTGTTTGATTTCATCTGTTTAATCTGGCCACCATTTTCATGCTCTGAACTTGAACAATATAAGTCAATGCAAGGAAGATAAATTTCAGTTTGTAAATATTGTAATATTTTTATTAGTGTTTTAAGGAAGTTTATTTCTAATATTACTTTCATCAGTGTTATGTCCTTTAATAAATGTAGTTTGGCTAGTGTTGGATTTCCAGTGTTTGTGTGGTGTAAATTAGAGACTAACTGAAAGTAATGAGAATTTTTGAATGGAGATAAAAACCGGTTTTCCTAAAATAATTTTAATAAGCAGTCAGACAAACAGAGAAAAAGAGTTTGGTTGATGATTATTGTCTTTAGTTTTTGGCTCTTTAGATTATATAGTGTCTAATGTTGGGTGAGTTGTTTATTTGAAGGCCTGTCTTAGTAATGTATATATTTAACTTCTGCTTGGTTGAATGTACTATTTAAGTTGAAAGTCCTATTTAAATATGAAGCATCTATGGAAGGGGGAGGAGAAAGGAGCAGAATACTAGATTTGGAGCAGTGTTTAAAAGAACGAAAAGCAGGCTGGTTTCATGATAACCACTTAGTTGTGCTCTTGGAAAAGCAGAATCCAAAGTCATGTCCTCATTGACTTAATTGCTAAAACACAACTGTCCTTCACAATATGACTGTTTCTGACATCAACTCTGTCGCCATAACTGCAAGATTTTTATCTCCAATTATTATATTCAGAGGTGTCTCAGAGGAAGCTGCATATATAAAGTATGCAAAATACTGTCATTTAGCGAGAGTCCCTCAGTACTGGAAATTGTATTGTCCTCTAACTATTGATTAGATGCTATTTTGGTCCAAGATGATGTCAATATTAAGGAGCCTGGCTTTTTGATAAATCAATTAAGTGTCTTTGAAACTTTTCTTTAGCAAGTATCCACTATTACCGAGTGAAATGCATTTTTTTACCTGAAGCAAGAAGAATTCTAGGTTGGGTATTGCTGACACCAGTTTTCAGGACGAGGCATTAGTAATGCTTGTTCATTGCTTAATGCCCTACTGTTACCTTTTCCTTAGTAATCTCCTTCAGTGAGTTAATGGATAGTAATGGTCTCCAAAATTGTCCGGGTGTTAACAAATGCCTGCTTATTCATGCAGATAGGTTTCAGATGTTCCCCTGAATTGTTAACATTTATCAGTTTAAAATCTATTAATTTCTATTTTTAGCATGAACTTCTGACTGTGTACTTCTATGAAGGAATTAAAGCAAGTATCATATAGCATGTTTCCATAATGAAGATTCTCTCCAATTTTAATTTGCAAGCATGTTAGTATAATTACTCCATTTTAATAGGAAAAAAGCATCGTAATTTAAATTTTTAAAATGCTCATAATTTTACAAAATTTAAAATACATTTTAAATTCTTTGAAGAAGCTGAAATATTGTTTCTTTTTATTTTTGTACATAGATGTGTAGATGAATGATCATTTTTGCTATAACTTATAAAAGACTTTTAGGATTAGTCCATATATACTCAGTACCTTCCCTAGGTGCTGACTCATTTTTGAACTTTTGAAAGAAAGCAATTAACAATAATATTTACACACTTCAAATATATTTTTCTTGGCATTAAGACTTTGTGATTAGTATGTCTTGGCAAAATAATTCAAATTAAACTTGCCTTGGAAATAATAATTAACATGGAGCAGGTTCACTCCTTTTATTTAGGAAAGTGGACTAACTCTGCTGCTTGTTAACTCCCAGCGCCGTCAAATACATGGAGTGTTTGTAGTACTCCTAGCATATCTATTTTGGAGTATGATTCTTTTCCAGAATCTAACATCAAGTTAGATGTTAGAAAGCCTCTGCATGTAGTGTTGAATGTCACTATATATTCTTCTCTTATTTTGACTGTTGTTTATTAGCAGTTGTTTTATTTAGGACACTTCATGTTTAACATTCTCTTGGGTGCTGCTTTAGACGTTCTGCTTTAATGCTGATTTTTTTTTTGAGACATCTGTTTATTACAAGACTTTAGATACTATAAAACCATAAAGATATGGGTAGCAGGATGTTCCTTTTTTAATAAAAGTCACCTTCTTACATTTAAGTTTGGAAAGGATTTATTGCTATTTCTGCTGCTGACACATTGTGTGACAGTCCATGCTATTCTCTGCATGGACTCTCTCTGTTTTAATTTGTGAATCATATATCCCTCTTCATTCAATTCCACAGTGCTTTACGAACCTTGAATGAGAGATGTTGTAGCAAGGAGTATTTTCATTTAGAAACAGGTGTTTGTTTTAAATCAGAACTTGCTGTAGGACAATATTGACCCATTGACATGTTGTTTCCCAGGTGGTTCATCTAGAAGGAAGTGTTTGTGGTGGGTGGAGTAAATCTCTTTCAATCAGAAGAGTTGCTATGCAATTAGAAGAGCAAGAACTGCCTGCATTACACATCTGTGAGTCTCAGGTGGTTTTGCAGCACTCTCTTGATGAAGATAGGACCCCATTATTATCCATTATTCTGTGATGCAGTCTCTCCTTTGACTATTAAAGTTCTTGTGTGACTAATTCAGGAAAGACCAGAAATCTTTCTGGTGAATAATTAACACTTCCTGTTCTGCTCAAGTGGCTTGCAAAGAGAGATTCAAAAGGTAGAAAAAACCCACAGTGATGTGTATTACAGTGATGTATATTATTATATAGCAAATTGATGCATTATATTATACTGAAAATGCCATCACTCAGTGGTATAACAAGAACTCCAGCACTACAGTTTAAAATTCAGTTGCCTGAGCTGAAGTGCAGCTGAAATTCAGATAACAGAAAGTACTGATTGATGTTGAAACTGCTGTAATTAGGATCCCAAAGTAAACAGAACTAGACCAATGCTTTGAGAAACTTAAGTCTGCAGCTTTCAGAGATTGTTAAATTTTTTTCGTTACTTTCTGTGTTCCCCCCCCCCTTTCAGATCAAGTTGCCATCACGCTCCTAGATGCCATTGAGACAGTGATTTAGCTGCTTTCTTATTAGCATTTTTTTTACCTTATTATTTCAGTTTGCTGATTTAGAGTGGCTTTCCGACTTCTGCTAGCAAGGTGTTTTTGCAAACTTGTATAAAGAAGAGAGGTTCTTTTTTTTTTTTTAATTATTACTTTTGAGGACTATTTAAAGCCACTAAACAACCAATGAGTATTTAAATCAGTTTATGGTCCAAATGGGTTTATACTTCTTTTAAGGTTACCTAGTAAAATTCTGAGGCTTCAAGGACTTGTGTTCTTCAGGTGTCCGTGAGGGCAGTTACAGAAGAGGGTATGGGAAATGGTGAGCATGATCCTCATCTTGGAGGATCTTTAGCTGGTTAATCAGTGGTGCTTAACTTTCTTCGGCTTAATTTTCTTGTCCCTCATCATTCTGCAGGACAAATTCTGAAGGTAAGTGTTACATTTTTAGTAGTACAGCTGACTACTTAATTTGGAAAAAGTAGACCAGCTTTTGGAGGCACAGGCATTTCTTCAGTGTATTGGAAAGTTAATCTACTTTTTCTAAGTATATACCTAGATATTACCTCTGTCCCCAAAATCAGTCTTGCTCATACCCTTAGGTCATCATGGTTGCAGCAATGACATGAAAGACAAGTGCGTTCTATCAGCCAGGACAGGTGGCCTGATTTAATGTTTCTGTATTTTTTTCAGCTGTTTTCTTGTGTATGTTGTTCAGAAACCCCTGTTTCTGGCATGATATGTAGCAAACACTAAATGTGGTATTTCCCTTACCACAAAAGATTGAACTGTTCAATTTGAACCATCTAGAAAAAAGCTAGGGATGTGTTGCAATTGCTTTGAGTCTAATTGAATTAGGCAAGTGTAAACATTTTCTTTGAGTGGGTATAGGTAGTATTTTACTTTCCCAAAACAGAGCAAAATCATCTAAATGAATTGACTGGAGAAAAATCATGCTTAGCTGAAAATCCAAAATTGTCATCTGCCAGTCTGCTGTTTGTACAGGGTTAGATGTTGGGTGAAAGTTTTGGGAAGTAGGAGGGCAATAAAACAATGTGCATGAAATTAGTAATTTACATATTTGCTGTTCATTAGTTTAATAGGTGAAGACACTTTTTTTTTTTTGTTCTGTTATATGTCACTAAATTTCCCAGACTTCTGTCATGCATTAGTGTAAATGGAGAGTGACAGAAGATTCTTTGGTCTCCTTTCATAAGCGGCCTTCCATGTATGAAGAATGCAACTGAAGAAGGTGCACAGTTTTATGATTATAAGCCTAAAGTCAGGCAAAATCGTGGAAATACCAGGTTTTCTTTTTTATTTTACTTGAAGACTAGAGATGATTGAAGAGTTATGGGCTGAAACTGCTTCTTGCTTAATTTTTAAAATTCATTTTAACTCCCGCTTCTGTTAGGATTCAGCATTAATTTGACGTAGTTAATGAAGCAGTAGAGTTGCAGTTTGCAGCTGCAGCCTGGCACATGGTTAGGTGGTTAAAACTTGCTTGTTCTTCTTGTGTACTGAGAAGGTTACACATACCTTGGATGAGAGTTCAGGATAAGGTAAGGTTTTGGGGCTCATTTGTGTTACTTGCTGTTAATGATCACTCTGCTTGCTTACTGTGCCTTTGCCTGAGATTGCTTTCAGAGATGCATAAAAAGCTGCTCTAACGAAAGAGCCTTTTCTGTTTACATGCATGAGAATAAAATATTTAACTTGGCCCTGATTTCCCACTGTCGGAATTGGGTGAAATAAATGTACTGGTTGTGATTTATTCCCTCAGTCTCCATTATTAGAGGAGAACAAGAAATTGAGGCTTGTTCCCACACTTTCTCCATGTTATTCTAAAATAAGAAAATGGTGAGACTAATAGTAGTTTCTCTGAGTGCTGTGATGCCCTTGTTTTTGTTCATGTAAATAATTCTAGGCTGTCTACTTTGAATATTTAGAAAATAGTAAAAGCTACCTTGTGAAAATGACAGCTGTGAAGATTACAGTTTACATTAGTGTGGATCACTGAAGATGGAAAAGCCAAAATATCACTCTGTGAAAAGGTTTCCTTCTCCTATCATGGGATGAAGGATGTAGGATGAAGGATTTTTTTTTTTTTTCACTAGATGTTTAAAACCCTTGAACTTTAAAGCAAAATATGCATTCTGAATTCTTTTTACCGTGATAATTGAAATGCAGTTGCCTGAGACCTGGGAAGCGTGCTGTGTGAAATAGGAGAAAGGCACAGTGCATTACATAGGGGGTCTCATCCCATCTTCACATCTGACTGACTCCCTTTTTAAAAAGTGCTGTTCCCTGACCTGTCAGCCACTGAAGGGCATGTGCAGCAGCTCATTTCCTCCGCTTCCCAGGAGAGATGACCAGTGCGGACATAGTGGAGAAGAATGAGCTGCCCCTACAGCTGGCCTACACTGCCTTCAGTACTAGCTGTGGTCCTACTTAAGGGGCTTTGACCTGAACAGCAGTGGAATAAGAGCTCCTGACTCAGCTTCCAAGTGAGAAAGACTGTCCACAAACATCTACACTCGAGAATAAATTTAGGCTGGCAAAACTTTAAAGGAGATAGGAAGGGGGAGGGTAAAGCATGTTCATATTTTGATTATTCCTTTAGTTCCCATGTTGCCTTTTCTTCTAAGTTCTCCAAGTAAAAAAGAAAAACCTAGGTATTTTTATTTTTGTCAATGAAAGAATATAATAGTTTTGGGTAACCTTGTTCTGTCTGTCCTCCAGCCATTAAATTTTAGTTCTGCTGCACTTGCATAAAGGCTTTAATTATAAATTTATAAGGAAAATGTCAAGTGGCTAGTCACAAAGCGTGATCTATCTTATTATGTAGACACTGCAAACTTCTCCACATACTGCTTAAAACTCTTTAGAAAAAACCTCACTGCTTATGTGCAATTGAGTTATGACAGCAAGAAACACATTACAGAATGGTAAGCGCCAATGCTTTTTACAATTTTGCTTTAGATCTTGATGGAGTCAGTAGGACATCACAGGGTAAGGTTTAAGATGTTTGAGAGATCCTGATTATTTCCTTAAAAGAGGCTGCTGATGGGTTTTACGTAGTTTTGAAGTACTTCTCTTCAATTAATTGTATGAATTAACAGAACTTATATGTTTAACATGCAGAAGTGCCTTGATGTAGATCAGTCTGTTTAAATTTGGGAGTTTAGATTTTTGGGTCACTAATTAGCTGAACAGATTTGGTTATGTCAGAGTTGTTTCCCAACAAGACTTACTACTGTTGATAGCACATTTGATGATTGACCTAAACACTTAACTAACCCCCCTGTCATTTCGCATGTATAGTGTTTACTTAGTTGCATTTCTCATTAGTTAGATGCTGAGAGGAAATGAGGTTAGCAGGTTTTGTTTATGTTTTGCTAGATTCTTGAATAACACTTTCTTATGCTGCTGCATTACTGAGATGATAAATAGGAAATGCTGGGTTTTTCAAAAAAGAAAAGCTTCTGCTTATTTCTTTGAGCTTTTGTGTTATTTTTGACAATTTGCAAGTGATAGCCATGTACATCCTGCTTTTCCGAGCTGCCACAGAGAGACTGAAATGCAAGATAAATACTTTTTTCATTAATACTTCCATTCTACTGAACCTAAACATGGAACACCAATCACATGAAAATATTTATTTGTACTTTAGGGACACAAAAAGTTCCCTAAACTGGAAAAACAATTTGTCAAGTTGACATTATGCAGAATTGTCAACTGTTAAAAAATCAGTGTGTTTTGCACTAGAGTAGTTCAAAATCCTAAAATGGAATTGCTTTCCAAAGTGCATAAAAAAGCAGTGTGATACAGCATAGATCAGGAAATACCTGCGTCTAGTAGAGATACAAATGAGTTCAGCTACAGAAATATAAAGTTGGGAAAAATGCAGAGGAGATTGAAAATCAAATTATTTTGTTATCCTACTGCAAAAATAAATGGAGATTTGTGAATGGAAGGTGTGTATGAAGAATGCTGAATGGTCTCTACTGGGTATATGATTTGCTACTTACAGGAGCAAAATTTGCATGGGTAAGAGCAGAGGGCAGGGTTGCTTGCACACTGTACAAACTGTGAGGAATCATTTGAGCTCAATTTCAGAGGAAGCACAGAACAACTTTTTGTTGCATTGTATGGATATTATCAAACTCCATCTTTGGGAGACAAACAGTAAGAAATAACTCAAGCTTTGTTTCCCTTCTTATATCATTAAGAGGAGTGAGGGTGATGCTGAACGGCATAAGGTTGAGATTTGTGAGTAAAATAGCTAAAATTTCTCACTACACCTTGGAGTATTAAAATGGAAAAATATTACTTTACATTGATGGAAATCATGAATCAATGGGTATTTTCATTCTAGAGAGTCTTACAGTCTTGTCTTCTGTGTCTTCTGTGTTTCTGTTGCTGAGGTTGTTTTTGTACACTTTCAAATATTGAAAAGCTTAAGACTGATGTAAACACAGCTGAATTCTGATATAGAATCGTAGAGTCTGTTGTATTTTTTTTTCCATGTGCAACTTGAGTTTTGAGTGATTTCCTGGGAGGGCCTTTTATCTAGTTAGAGATGCCCTGAAAATAACGTGATTGGTTTAAAACCAAAAAAACTCATTATCTTTCATGAGTAACAAAGCAAACATAGTTCTTGTAACTGAGTGTCCTTCACTGAAAATCTAAATATAAGAAATGATTTCAAAGCATTTAAATGACTTGTGTGTTAAACCCCCTTGACACTCAGGAGCCTTTGAAAATGTCACATTGCCATCCATACTTAGGTAATGCAATCAAACAGTGATTGTAGGTTTGTAGGACTGAATCCAGAGCCAGAACTGTGGTGAATATCTTAATGGGATGATTTACTTCAGTGGCAGAGTCAGCACTGGATAGGCTTATGTATGACTTGACCTAAGTGCATTTAAAATGTAGTTGTGTAGTCCATTTCTTTTAGAAAACATGTATATGTTTAATATTGAAGCAGCTTTAAACAACTCTGAAAGGAGTTGCATGTAGGAATAAATAATACAGTTTTACATCTTAATCTTTTCCCCAACTGGCAATACAACAGAGCAAAAACTGTTGTATATGCAGTCTGTAGTTCACATTCAGTCTTGTACTAAAAATTCAGAACATTTTAAAGGAATGCCATGAAGTAAGATAACTAACTATGGTTCTGTCCCTGGTTTGCACATCTGAAAATAAGTAATAAATACATAGTGACATTAATATTTTTGAATATCCACATTTCATATGGATGTGAATGTTTCTCTATGGCTGTGGACAGGAGTGCAGTTGTTTTTATTGTAGTTTCACAATAAGTATTTAATAATTTCATAAGGCAGGTTTTGCTTTTTTTATTTCTTACTGGTTATTCTTGTATGTGTTTAATTACTGGCAGAGATCATCTTGTGTGTGTACAAAAATATAAATGTCTTCTCCATTGGTAATATGCATCATGCCACAGTAACCTGCTGTTGTTTCTGATTGTAAACTGTTTTGGAAGAAATACTTTATCAGTGTTATGTTCACATTCTATTTATGACTATTTTTTTGACAGACCTCATAGCAGTATACCAAATTTTTGCATCATTTGACTTATTTTCAGTTTTGGGCTGGAAATTTCTTCAAGTATTTGTTGTGCTTCAAAAAGATACAGTAATTTTTCTTTTGTGGATTTTTTGCATGAGTATGTTTACAGCCTGCAAAATGGTCTACAAGTTTGAGGGAAGAATTTGGAAATCCTAAATGTAGTGGGTCCATTCTTTTGCATTTTAACTCTTATATGTGTTTCTCTGCAGCCTCATTGTGCAATATATTTGAGTATCTCATGGAATCTGGCAGTGCTGGTAGCGATCAAATGAATTGTTTGAAGTAGGGGACAAGACAGGATTACTGAACACATTGATTAGTGTGAGGGGAATAATTCAGGTGATGGTAACAGAAAAGAAAAGTGTTTAAAATGTACTTAAGTTTGGGTATCCTGAATCAGCAGGTTTTCAACTTCCCATACTTCCTTGTTAAATTCGGAGGAGAGGTGGCAGGGCAAAGAGGCAGGGACAATAGCTGTCATTAGTATGTATATTTAATGTTCAATCCTGTGAGCTTAAAAGGTATTTGGAATATTTTTGCCTTTACCAACAGTGTTTTCCATAAACCCAAAAAAGCCCCTCTAGTTTCAGTGAGATGTGGATACCTACACTGGGTAAGAAATAGTCCGTGAGTCCAGACAAGCTGTAAGCTCTGACATTCCAGGGTATGATGTTTGATCCAGTACAGTTTCAAAAGCCTCAGTAACTTGGAAGATGAGTCAGTAGTGAAAAAACCCTCATTACTCCATCCACGTAAATTCTGCTTTTGTAATTACCTGTGGTATCAACAGAATGTAAAGCTTTCATACAAAACAGCTTTTATGGAGAAGGCTAATGTTTTTGAAGGTGTTTTGCCTTCCCCTAAGCAGCCTTTGAATTATTTGAGACACTTCTATAAAATCATACAACTTTTTTTTCTCATTATGCTATAAATGCCAGAAGTACAGCTGCAGTCACTGACCTTCAGCTGCAAAATAGTAAGATAAAAATTTTCAAAATCTTTGGGCCTGATGTATAAGTGCATTGCTTTGTACATCAGGGAACTTCACTGAAGAATGAAGACCAGAGTATTCAACTGAGTATTCCAATTCACAGGATTTTTTTTAAAAAACCATAGATGTAATACTTCTATTCCAACTGAAAGTGATGATTCAAAATAAGATGCTTACCTTTAGGGAACAGAATGCAGAACAAGGAGAGACAGATATGACAGTCTGTCCCATTGGCAGCTGAGAGGTAAGAAGCAGGTAGTTCAAAAACTTTTTTTTTTTCCTTTGGACCATTTTGTCACTATTATTGAGGAGGCTTCTGGACCCTGTGCTCTGGGATGAAATGTTCACACTGTATTATAGGAACAAGCCTTGCCCACATTGTGTGGCCTGTTTTAATATAGTTGTTATAAAGGAAAAATGAAACCTGCAGTGTAGTTATGGTTTTCTTGCACAGTAGCAAAAATACAAAACTGAATATAACTTTTATTCCTCTGAAACGACTTACAGTGATGGTTGCTATAGCTGATGGGTAAACTATGAAAGGTGATGTAGTTAAATGCAAGCTAGAATTCTATTTGCATCTTGAAGCTTTAGGAAAGTGTTGGTCACTGGTTCACAAATAGTAAGAACATAAGCTTTAATAGCAAAAATGGCGTAAGATAGCTGGGGAAATGAGAGGATTTGTGGATTTTTGTTGAGGTTTTTTGGGTGGCTTTTTGTTGGGTTTTTTCCCCTTCTTTTTTCCCCTAGAGTGAGTATTGTAACAGGGAAGAACATTGTTTCATAATTTTAAGGCATTTTAGTTCAAGTGCGAAGGTTTAATGTGTGTTTAGAAAGTTGTCTAGAGAAAATTACTTTTAAGCAATATATCTTTATATTGCTTTGTACTCTTACATTATGAAAGCCAAGAGCTGACTGCTTGAGCTTATGATTAATAGTCAATTTCAGGTTTCCAGACAGCACATTTCACAAGCCATAAATTGACAACATTAACAGTATACTAATACAAATATACATATAAATATTAAAAAAAAAATATATATATATATATATAATCTATCTAGCTAGCTATCTACAGATGTATATTTCTATCTCGGTTGGAACATGGTGGTAATAATGCCAGGATTGTGAGTTCAATCCCTGTATGGGCCATTCACTTTAAGAGTTGGACTTGTGGTTCCCTTCCAAGTCAGACTATTCTGTGACGTGTATATATATTTCTCTATATATCTCACTTACATTGAAGCCATGGACCGACCTTAGTGTTTTCTTACTAAATTGAACATTTCGTATGTCGTAGCTGACTTTAGCAAAGAAGCTCTGTTACATTTTTTTAAACTTGAAGATACAGGGAAACAAAATTCCTTATGNAGAGTGAGTATTGTAACAGGGAAGAACATTGTTTCATAATTTTAAGGCATTTTAGTTCAAGTGCGAAGGTTTAATGTGTGTTTAGAAAGTTGTCTAGAGAAAATTACTTTTAAGCAATATATCTTTATATTGCTTTGTACTCTTACATTATGAAAGCCAAGAGCTGACTGCTTGAGCTTATGATTAATAGTCAATTTCAGGTTTCCAGACAGCACATTTNATCTATGTTTAGAAAGTCCAATGATTACAGTTCTCAGATGACCTGAAATGAAATTTGGAGGAGAATAAAATTCTGGAATCTGAAGCTGCAGCATTTGCAAATAGTAAGCCACTTACCTTTTTAAAAAGGGACTACTGAAAGAAAGTGTCTCACTTGCTTTTATTCTGTTGTTGTTTTAACCTTTATAGAGACACTTAAAGACTGAAAATTTTAAGTAGATCTGGTGGGCCTGTCACACTATTTCTTTGCTTCTGCTGAAGTTACTAAAGTCTCAAGAGCAGAAGTGGGAGTTCTGCAAACCTTTACTGAGGGAGCAGGAAGTGAGTCAAAATTATTTTATTCACTTCGGCATTTCTTAAGCGTTTTGTGAATGACTCTCATTCTATTTAAATATAGTAAATATTCATATTTGTTTTTATAGATTCCTTCCTTGGTAATAATACCTTCCAATGTGTTCATTCTCTCACCTTCTGATTTGCTAGTTTTATTGTGCCGAAAAGAAAAGCAGAAAAAAATAGACCAGGATTCTTGTAATACAGTGTAAAAAGGAGGCAAACAGATACGTGCTTGTGTAATTGCTTGTATTTTCTTTTCTATACTGGGTAAGTTTTCTGGGTTGTTTTGCTTACGTGATACTGAATCCTGTAATATGGTAAGTTGTAATATTGATCCAGTTTCATTTAATACAGTATTCAGCATTTCCCCTTCTAATAACACAAAAGACTACTACATAAATAAATGTATTTGATTACTGAATGCTAATTTTGGTGAGTGGTATTTCTTCCCTATAGATTTATTTACAGACATGGGCATTTGCAGTTGAAATTATCATATAGTAGTGCCCACTGCGGATGGCATTCACTGGCGCCTTGCAATGCAAGTGTAAGTAGGTTATGTATTTAACTTGGATTTTGTAGAGCTGAGGGAAGATCTGCTGAACTTGCTGTAAGTCCTGTTGTGACTCACCCATTGGTACTGGAGTGTGGTAGCCTGCTTCTGTAATGCATTTCCTTTATACATTAAATTCTTTTTAGTGTTTCTGGTAGTTCAGCTGATTCAGTGTTTACAACAGCAGAAACCCATGTGTGCTGATAGTTTGAGTTGTAAAATGTTT
The DNA here is from genome assembly GCA_013399945.1 of Ploceus nigricollis. Lineage (NCBI taxonomy): Eukaryota > Metazoa > Chordata > Aves > Passeriformes > Ploceidae > Ploceus > Ploceus nigricollis. The sequence goes on from VXBC01013192.1 coordinate 763,582, forward strand.
CACAGATGTTAGAGTACCTAGAGAATTATAAATGTTCAATGCAGACTAACAGAGACCCAGAGTACGGATTTTGTTAACAGAGCAGACAGGCACTATGTTAACTCCTACCTCTGTGGGTACTTTTCTGTGATGCCACATCATTTTATTGGTGCTGGGTACAACCCATGGATTTTAGACCAATGGTATATTTGAAAGTATAGTGAGTCATTAATATTTTTTTATTGAACAAACAGTAAATTTAATTTTCTGACCATGGTGAAGGTCTGACCAAGTGTGAAGGCTAAGGGGAAGTGAGCACCATCTAATAAAAGATGAGCAGTCTCTCACCAACTTCCTTTGCTGCTTTTTTATTGCCATAGCTGATATTTTAATTTTTTTTTAAACTTCTCCAGACTTTAAAAAGAACTAAACTCCAACCAAGAGCTAAACTGAGATTTGGAGTCCAGTTCCCTTTCCTTAGTTGGTCAATTAGATACACTGGAACAATTTGCCAGTTCTTCATAGGTCATGCTCAAAAAACCCAGGTGGAATATTTACTGATAAATAACCTCCTGTATTAGTGAACACTGTGGGACACAGCTGGTCTTTCTTAGATACACTTTTGATTTAACGCATGCCAAGCTCGTACCATAAATGTCTCTCAGGAAAAAAAATTATTTTAGGAATTTCATTTACAGGATACTTTTGAAGTTGGCTGTAGTTGCATACATATCACAACACCTGCATTATTTCTTTTGCACTCAATTCACCCTAATACCTTTAAGAAAATAAAGATTAAACTTCTGATTAGAGAGTATTTTTGTTGTAGATCTGACTTTCTTCTCAGGTAGTAATCAAGTAAATAACAGAGTTTGATGTTCACATCATTGGTTCCAATGTAACAAATCCTAGGAATGATTTAACAAATCCCCAGGTATGATGGGTGGTAGCTGGAAGTTAGCCCATGCGAAAGTGATTAGAATATGCTCGTAGTAGATTGTGAGCAGTGCTGATTGACAGCATAAGGAATAATTTGTTCTGTGTCAAGGATAACAGCAGCAGCATTTACAGTGATGAGTGTTAGTTAAAATTTCAAACAGTGAGTCCTTTAAGCCTGAGATGACAGGCTGTATGGAGAAAGATATTTAAAATGTATCTGTGAATCTGTTCTTTTCACCGATCCTTTCTCTACTTCTGTGGGTACAGATGCTCATAGTGGAATATAAGGGATTGATTTTCAGGCGTGCTGCAGTTGAACACGCAGAGAGAACAGTTCTTGGTCACAGTCAGAAACAAAACAATTGAGGACTCTGACAAGATCCCCAGCACTTGGATATTTTAAATAATAGTGTTTTGCTGGGATAGCTATATTAGCTACCAAATCTGAATATGTGGAAACAAATGCTGTTGCTTCCTTTTAGAATTTTGAAAAATGTAGTTTTATGTAATATTTTGAAAAGGTACAGATAGTTGAAAGATGCAAAAATAAGAAACTCAGAATAATCTAGCATAAAAATGCCAGTGTTCCATTAGGGCATTGTGACACTTGTCTGATAGATCCAATTCAACACTGATGCCATCTGGATTGTTTTTTGTGTACTGTGCTCATTCTATTTCAGTTCTTATGGAAGATATTTCATGCTATTGACTTCCTGATCAATGCCGTGACAGTAGTAGTGACCGTGTAGCTACAAAAGAGAATGGAAAGATGTTGGTCTATTTAAAAGAAAAAAGGAAAAGCATCTGTATAATTATTAACATATACATATTAAGACTCAAAATACTTTTGTTTCCTTTTGTTTCATTATTTACAGAGAAAGTTAAACATGCAAACGTTTATGCAGTAAGCTTTCCCATAACAGAGTTTTCTTCTTTTATCGGGTGTTTGAAGAGTTTCAATTTTTGTGTGTGAAGAAATTAATAAACGTAGACTAGTAATATATCAGTTCTATTCAGTGAGTCAGGTGCATATTAACTTGAATTAACATGTGATAAAAGAAAATAGCAAAGACTGGAATACTGTCTACTAAAAGAATGCTTAGGGTACCCTTCATCTGTGTTTTGAAAAAGCTTTACTAGAGTAACTTAATAAACTTAATTCTTCTATAGTAGAACCAAATTGTATGGCTACAATTACAGAAAGACCAGCAGCCAGACCTATAACCTAACTGTAGGTAATGAAAAGACTTAATAATATTTTAGTATTTCTTATTATATAAATGATAGTCAGATTTAAAATCTGCATTTAGCAAATAATTTTTTTTCTCCTTCTAGAATTGTAGTGGGGTATTTAAGATGCCTTTTCTTTCTGAAAAAACTTGGAGTACTATTTCTATTGTAATTGCTCTTGGATATCATGCATTTGCATTCAGAATGCTGGAAAATGCAAGACATAGACGCTGTGGTGCATTACATTATTTTGAAGTTGTTTCCTATTTTTCAACCACAAATTCTGGACATAATGGCTTGAGTCCTTTGGGCTTGGGATGTTTATTACAATCTATTTTTTAATGTGTAGTTCTTTAGCCCAGTTAAGTTTATTTTAAGCATTTTTATATTCAAAATAAAATTGAGAAGGGTTTTCAGATAACATGGCTGGATAAAGTAGAGTTAAGGCAGTTGTTCTTCCTGGGTACATGAATCATAGGATTTGAGCAAAAGAACGCAATTACTTGCAGTTCAGTTACAGAGCTCTACAACATAGTTAACTCATTAACTTTCCAAAATCCCTTACTTGAAAAAAAACATTCCCTGGGTCAAGCTCAGGTCTTTGAAATTGTGTTGAAGATGCAGGGAGGAGCTGAGATTTTCAGATATTAAAATATCTTTCATGTTTAATGTTTTAATCACAGCTTGAGAAAACCTCAAAACCAACCAAACAAAAAACGCAAAATAATGTTCCCCTTCCCCCCCCAAAAAAAAATATTCAAGTCTCTCAAGCACTTCTGTTTCATTTTGGATTTCGTAACTGTGCAGATTTCCTACACCCTCCACTCTGGGATTTGTTTTTGAATGGGCTGATTTGGGATGTTTCATAGAGCAAACACCTTCAGCAAGTGAAGGGTCTTGGGGCTGAAGACACTTCCATGGCCAGTATCCACTGTGTCTTAGAAGCTCCTGAGAAAGCAACTTTGTACCGAACACTGCTGAAAAGAGGATGCTGCTTTATACGAGCTATCAGTGGAGCTGTAGGTCCCAGCCTATCAAATGTCATTTTTCACTGAACTAACGGTGGTTAGTGTATAACTGCTGTTGTATTTCTTTACCTGTGTTTGTGCCTGGGTGCACATGTGGGAAAGAAAAAAATCTCACTTTTTTCTATGTTCAAATTCATGCCTTGCTTTGTATAAGTCTTTGTTATTATCAGCCTAATTCTTGCTTATAATGTTTTGGGTTTTTTTGGGGGGTTTGTTTGCTTTTTGAAGTGGTGTTATCAAACATGTTTGTGTTGGTTTGTTCCTTAACTCCTTGTTGTTCTAAATTTTACCTGTTTTGTATAGTCTTTTTCAGATGCTTTAGAAGTTGAATGTTTAACACAGAAACATTGTGAAGGAATTATTTATAAGCAGTTTTATGCTGGTTAGAAATGCTGTATTGATTGGAATGATGCTGAACTGTTAGAAAACTCCAAAGTACTTATGAGAGGATATCTCTTCTCAAGGTTAAACATCCAAAGTGTTGTTCTGAGCCAAGACTTTGTGTAATGTGTTGCTGAAAACATTAGTTCATAACATTTCTGTAGTATAGCAAGAGAGTTACACTCTGTTTCGTTACTCTGCGATGGTTCTTTTGAGAGTGGGAGCCTCTCATACCTGATAGATAGAAAATCAGGGACAGGCATATCCACCTGAGAGCTATTTCGAAATTGACCAAAATTCTGGGATGATCAAGATGAACATGTAAACCTGCTTTTGCTAAGAGTAAGATAGTCTTGGGTGGTTCATTCCAATTTTAAAAGTGACTTTTTATGTGGGTTTTTTTCCTACTTTCTTTGTCTTATTTTTCTGCTATTGTAACAGCAGGGCAGAATTGTTTTCTGACAGTGTAGGTAGATCTGCTTCCAGGAATGTTTTGTTTAGTTAACTGGCAGATTGCTCCTAGTGTAGGCATAATCTTAATACAATTCAAATTCCTGAGGAGGAGCTGAAGTACTCTTGTTTTCTAAAATAGGATCAAGAGACATAGCTGCATTTTCACACCTGAGAATGGAAAATGTCTGTGTGTAGTCAGTCAGGTGTAGAGGCAGAAGTGACCAGAGTAAGAGCCCCATTGATTCTTGACCGTACAATTGGGTATAAGGCAGACTAGGATGGACGAAAGTGAATTTCCCATAGTGAACATCCAGGTAAACTTTTGGGGACTACTGAAACTTGTTTTAAATGGGGAGGAGGAAAAATACCTTCTAACTTCCATACTGGTACCTTCTTTCAGATGTGCTTATGAACAGTGTAGTAAGATAGGATTGCAGGCACCTTGTCAAAATTCTTCAGTTGCTTTTCAAGAAGTGCCACAATTCTGTCATGGTGTGCAGTTCCAGAAGGATTCAATAACCAAGGAGTACAGAGAACCATAAAAGGGAGTTTGTCTCTCATTCGCAAAATGTCTCTCATTGCTGCTTTTTGGGGTTGTCTAGGCAGGTGAGAGATCCTGCTGGACAACCTTGTCATTACTAAAGAGGACATAGCTCCTCACCCATCTCAGAATAGTAATGCTTTCTTGCTTTGTCCAAGGGATACTCTTTCCTCTTGGTTTTGGCTGCTTTATTTCTGAACATAGCTTCCTGTGTTTTTAACTCACAGAAATGAATAGTCAAAATAATGATTGGGATTCTAACTCATCCTGTCAGATCTTTTGCATATAGCGCACCTTCAAGTGCCTTCTCTCTCCATGTTTGGGATGGTCAACACTTGAAACTCATTTTTGCTTGATTGATGTTTGACTTATTAGAGACAAAATGTAGAGCTCTGCAGCAAAGTACTTTGTTTTATAATTTTGGTATTCTGCTAGCTTTTTGGAGAATACACATGGCACAATATTTATACCAGACTTTATTGGTGTGATTTGTTAATACTAATGCAACAACAGCATTTTAAAGCCAGTTTACATACCTTATTCTTTTAAATGTTACTTGACATAAACACTGCGGTCTTGGAAATACTTTGCAAAGCTGTTCCCCTCTCCCCCTGCACCAAGAATTCAAACGTTCTAACCATTCTAAGCCATCATAATGGCAGGCATTCTTAAGTATACTTGTGCCATAAAAAAAGAACTTTGATTAAAAAAATTTAATGCTTTGCTATGCATTTGTGTACAGAAGAGACACGCTGGGCTTAAAATCAGAAAGTGCTGTGCTAAATCTGGCAGTTCAGGTCAGGAAGTATTTTAGGAGGGTTTCCTGGCAGGGTTTGATATGTAATTACCCATACCTTTAAGTTCAGGGACAAAATGGTTTTTTGCTTGAGGTTTCTTCCAGCTGCTTTTTTTTCCTAAGAATGTTTTACTATTTACTATCTATTTACTGATCCTGTGGTAAAAAAGGAATAACAGAAATGGAATAGATTTTTGAGTGGTGCTTATCAGCAGAGCATTTTTTGGAGTATCTGATCTGAAGAAAAAGATAAAGTTAATATCTCATATTGTAAATCTGAGGAGGATGATCGTGTTGTCATAGGGCAATGTTAGTTATTACCTGCAATATACAGCAAAATAATATCCTTGAGGAATTGGTGGAAGGTAGGTAGATCACAACTTTAAAGTTTTATTCCTACTTCACTAAAGTCTTCTTCAACACTTAGAATTCCAAAGTTTTAATTGTCCTTTAAATAGTAGGCTACACATCTTCTTGAAAAAGATTTTGAAGAGTTATCAGAGGAATGTTTGGTATATGATTTTGCTGCTGAGATTGTTTTTTTAAAGCATAGAGTTGTGTATTCATGGGAATATGAACCATTTAGCTTTGACTGGAAGGCAACAACAGTGTAAGTTCAGCTAGAAACCCAGATGAATCAGATCGAAGTTCTCACAACCTGTCTTAGCTCATTTAAATGCACTGGATTCTTTCGCAGTTTATTTTAAGAATTGTTGGAGAAGGATTTCAGTGAAAACTCTTATTAGTGTTTTTGTGTATTTTGTAGGACTCAGCTACTTCGCTATGTATTTTCCACATTCTCCCGTCTTACCACTTGTGTGTTTGTGCTCTTTTCTGGACTAATTGTCAACTGAGCACTTCAGTGTCTTTATGTATTTAAAACATAAAAAGTCTTTCAGTCATAGAGTTTGAAAAGGATGCTTTAGGGTACCCGTTGGAAAAAATAATAAACTAGGATCCAGCTACTTCATTGTGGTGTCAGCAGATCAGCATATCTTTTGAGTGTGGAAAGCTGCCAGAAGGACATTGCACTAGTACACTGTAAAGTTCAAAAGTTTGCCCTCCATTTCATTTCAAATTGAGGTGAGAACGTGTGGCTCACTGACTGAAGCATCATTTTTATCAGCTTACCAAAAATCTTCAGATGATAAGCAACATTTAAATTGTTTGTGGTGAAAATGAGAAGTCCAACACTAGAATACTGATGTTTTTAAAGCACAAGCCCCTATAGTTACTGTAATCATAAAAAATGTTGCTGATAACACTTTTCTAATTGAAGTTCTTAACCCTGAGCATATAGGTATAGAACAGATGATGAAGTAGATTTTGAGTGCATTCATGGGATATTTCATTTCAGATCTTAGTTCACTTAAAAATCTGTTTCTGAATGCATGTGACTTTCTCATTGCCAAGTTCTCTGTAGGTCCACCTGCGTTTGCCATGATCCACTTCTGCTCTTTTATTTGAAAGGAATTTGGCATGCATCATTTATGAAGAATAATTGAATTACCTCAGTTTAAAAATATGAATAATTCTTTAAACTGCCCCAAAAAACTTGCCTATATTCCCTTAACAAGATTATAAATTACAAAGGATGTATAAATATCGAATATACAGCATATATGAAATCAGTGAGGTGACTCCTGATTTAGAAGAGTAAAATGGCTTTTTTCAAAAGGCAGTGTAGAGGATATATAGAACTTCCAAAGGACAACTGAGGATCTTATTAACACAGCCTAATTAACCTCCCTCCTGTACAAGGTGAAGCATTAGATGCTCTGAATGAATGATGAAAAGTGTCAGGGAAATACAGAATTGGACCGATTTTCTTTTAATAATAAATAATCCTTCTAATTTATTTGGATGAAAGTAAACGTGTCTGCTATGGTTTTGCTTTTGCTCTGTGCCAGGATTCAGCTCACAGTGAATTCTTAGCAGAGGTCTAAGGCTTTGAAAATTGCTTTCTAATGGAAATGGTGACAGATCATTAACTACAGTAGTATAAATGCATTGATTTAACATGAGTATAGTCGTCCTAAGTTGCAAAATGCATGACATAGTATGTGCTGAGCATATAGGGAGTATCTTTGTGGTTTTAACTAATTAATGACATGATTCATGCTATGTTAATCTTTCTCAAACATACGGCCCCTGACAATGTTGGACAGGTATCATTCAGAGGCTGAGATACATTTGTACTGTAGTGACACTGTGATCCCACTGTAATTGCTGTGCTGGAAGGGGACCAAGAAGCGTTTAACATGCTGCATTTAATCACCAGTGCAATTACAGGGACACTGAAGTAGATACGTTTTCTTGCTACCAAGTCACAGCAACTTCTGAACTGTAACAAACCATTACTAGATGTGCTGGAAGGCTTTGTTTCCAATAAAAATGCAGAACCTGGGATTTTATAGTTATACTTAATTAGCATCTGTGGTTTTTAATATCTTTAAAACTAAATGTCTAATGCACATATGCTGCATGAAAGCATTTTTTCCTCCAAAGTCCTTATTCTTCCATCATCAAAAGACATATGAAACAAAAATTAGTTTCAAGAATTATGATTATTCTAGTGTTGTTTTTCAAGCATTGAGAATACATACCTGTATGTAGTAGTAGAACTTTTACTCTGAGGCAGCTGCACAATTCTTGTCATTGGTGAGCATCTGCGCTGATAATACTAGCTCACCATTACCTTAAGTCTAGGTGGCATGCTAATACAGGTGAAACTGAGCATTTTGTATTGCCTTTTAGCACTTGTGTAGAGTAAAGCTAGTATTAGATTTAGTGTTTCTGGTCTCCTTTTGATTTTTGCCTTAAAGATGCAATGGGGAAGTTATGAACCACCTGATCATCTGCTGGAAAATGGAGGATTCTGTTACCAAAACCTTCATTATTTATTAGGTACCTAAGTTTCTTGGCAGAAGTTTGTTTTTGGAGGCTGAGTATCTTGAGATCAGTCAAGTTTTGGTATACTTCTTTTTAACTCTCTTTGCACAAAATTTCCATATGTGACTTGTTCTTGAATCTTCAGAGTGAGATTGTCTTTTGATTCTGTTTATTCTGATCAGCTATTGTGTATCTAACAGTTGTGTCTTTGAGATTTAGGGCTAGAATTCACTTGCACTCTCTGAATGTGGTTTTGTGTTGGTAGTCATTTACTGGAAGAGGGGGAAGGAAAACCAAACTTCCAGTGAAGACAGATTAGAATGTGCATTGATTTGGTTGATACCTTGCAATGATATGCTGTAAAATGGCAGGGAATAAAAGGAATAATTGATAGTATAGAGCATAAAATTGAGTTTATAAGATCAAGTGCTCTTCTTGGATCAGATAAAGCTACTTCACACCTTCATAAGAGTATAATGGAAGTACCTTATGAAAATGGAATCGAGGAAGCAATCTCTTCAATTTTCTTAATTAGTTACATATCAATTGTGGTACATGATATGAGCATGTATAGGATTTGAAGTATGTGATTTTTGCTATTTAATGCCCCTTGCTGGCTCTCAATTTGCATTATGCACCTTTAACTGGAGATGCAGATGTGTATCTCTCTGAGGTTGGGACCTTGGAGTGGTCTGTGTGCACGTCTATCTTAATGCTCAAATAGGTCCCTTTGCTGTGGCAAGTTGTAGGCACAGCAGCACAAGTAAGGGATGATCGTTTGGAGAGCCTCAAATGTGCATTTTATTTTTACCCTTACACACAATTTATTTCCTGCTTAAAGTATAAACATGTTAGAACTTCCAAGATTTCCCATTTCTGTAAATTTTTTCCTCTTTCAAAGTCCCTATGTCATTGCTACTGCTTTCATGGCCATGTTGTTAAGGGAGTGGGTTTTTTCCTTTTGCAGGAGAGGCAATTTTAATACCCTCACTGTTTTCAGACCAAACCCTGCAGGACTGTTGCATGCTGTCATTCTGTAGCCTTTGGGCTTGAAGTATCCTCTGCATTTAACTTAGTCTGCCACTTGACCTTCTGAGCTTGCTTCACCTTGTGGTTTCCAATCTACATAATAATTTTGTGTTACACTTTAGTTAAATGGTTTCTTTTTGACAGATGGAAGTACCTCCAAAGAGGCTTTAACTATATATTCTGCTTCAGCGATAATGCCATTCTATTTGACTTGATTTATCTATAAATATGAATGTCTTTCTGAATACCAGCTTAAATTATGTTCAAGTGGAGATTATAAATTATCTGTATAAAAATGACTTTCTAGGGATATTGTACATATAAAATGTATACTGTGAGTAATTCTGGATGAGGTGCCGTTCAGCATGGAGCTGACTTTTTATGAGGGAAATCTAGGAATTACTATAATATGTGCAATTAAAAACTGTGGTGATTTGATACCTGATTCAGAAGCATATCCCAAGCCGGCTGTGTCAGAAGGGAGTAGGGTGTCATCCTAAAGACTTGCAGTCTAAAACACTCAATTCTCATTGCCAGGACTAAGAATTCTAGCTTTGCTGTGCCTTATATGCCACTACAGTCATGATATTGTTACGTGTTCCTAGAAACAGGAATTGTATTGCCTTCCCTGAAAGTCATCCATGACCGTCTTTCTTCTGTGAAGTGGAAACAGAAGGCTGTGTTGTGATTAAGACTTGGATATTTCAGACCTTTGAGTGTTTCAAATAAAATTGTCCCTAGTAATAACAGCTATTGCAGGTGTATGGTATATTTGAGAAGGTTGTCGGGAATAAAGAAATTTTACATTTTTGTGTTCCTTCCTGGCACTATGAGCTTCTGGTGAATTCTGGAGTCACTGAGAAATAATTAAACCAATGATGTGGTTAACATGTGCTTCGCGAATGAACAGCAATATGCAGGTTTGCTCAATTTTAAGCCTGGTGAGTGAACCCTTGCGTGCTGAAAAGAGGAGATCCTAGCAGTGAGAGGAGGGATTTGCAGTATGGCAAAAGGCTGTCAAACATTTTATTTGACAGACACTGACCTACTAAATTTGATGTACATGAACTGTGTAATGCATTTTCTTTATAAAACTTTTGCTCCAATTAAATATTGCATTTTCATAAAGAAGCTGATTGTTGATCAATGCTGCTACTCTGCTGTTAGTTCTAGTGTAGTGTTGGTGTGTGTATCTCTCTCACATAAGTGGCTATGTAAAAGAAACTAATAAAAAACCACTCAAGGTTCAGGTTCTCATCCTAGTAGCAGTTTCAGACTGACTTGGATGCCTTGTAAAGGCGTATACCAGGATCAAAGGGAAAGTGATCCTTGAAACTATAACAGTGTTGCTTGGCTTACAAGGTCACTTGTCCAATAGTGCTGTTCTTTCAGAAAATTTCATGGGGTTTTGTGTGTTAGATGTACGTGGCAGCCTTTTTTCTCTTTTTCACAGAGCTCCATGTTGTGTTTGTGTCTGTGTTTTCCATTGTTGGTGTGCTGATAAGTAAATATTATATGAGGCTTTGGATTGATATTTAACAGCTGAGATGGTTGATTATACCACTGAAAACATTTGTCGTTGCCCGTTCCAATGTCATCAGTATGAACCAGCTGAACTCTGCCTTTCTTTTCCTTTGCTGCTCCTGGGGTTTAATGGCTTTGCAGAGAAGGTACTGCCTGGCATATTGAGCTGCTCCAGAAGGTGTAACCCATAAGCAGTGAGTACTGAACTGCAGCACACTGATGCTCTAGGTGTTGACTCACCATGCTGTTTTTAATTGCAGTTCTCTTGAAGGTAGATAATCTGTGCAGACCGTCAACACATTGAATCTTTGGGTATCTACCAATCTGATGAAATATTTGTATGGCTACAAATGCTGTTCTGCTTTTCTTCTCTTGGGAATTAACTTTTCTCCTGTGCACATACTGTTTGCATTTAAAACTAGCTTTCATGTGTCTGTGGCTCTTGCTATAGCTGGCAAATGGTTATGTCTCAAATCTCCAGTGATATGTATTCTTATAGAATTTTTGAGCCTGATGTAAACCAGCCTTCAGATGTGCATGAATTGAAAAGCATCTGTAATGTTTTGGTTTGACTGATACCAAGATATGATTGAGCAGGTCTGGATTTACTTTGTTACTGGAAAGTCATTTAAAACAACCATCTGCAAATTCGGGCAGGGGGAATCTATAATTCTAATATGTGTTCATTTGTGATATAATTGCTTTGAAAAAGTTGTCAAATTTTTTTGTCTCAAGGTAACAAGCAGTTTTTTATAATTTATGTGTTGTTGGATCTCCTCTCAAAGTTCCCTTCCTGCTTGGTTGGAGGTAGAAGGCAACTGTTTTGGTAGTCTCAGTTGTTTCTTTGTATGTATTTTTCTAGAGAGAAAGGTGCAGCTAGTTTGGCTAAATTATATGTTACAGCTGGAGGCTGCCCTGAGGAGGAAAAAAGGTCTTACAGGCATGGACAGTTTTGGTACAACTTTGCCTGTTAATAGGTACTTTCAAACTTTCCCAGAATGGCATTAATGCCTGTAAATAATGGCAGAGTTGATTCAGGAATGCTGAACAAATCAAATATTGGGCAGTGTGCACAGAAACCAGTTCATTCTTTCCTGAAGATAATCCAACACACAGAGAACTTTTGAGAATATTCTCCAGGTCCCTTTGTAAAGGAGATACGATGTTAGAAGAGAACTTTTTATAAACTGGGGGAAACATGGTGTATTGCTTTGCGTATTTTCATGGGCGCCTAAAGAGGTCTTATAACCTTAATTTTTTTTTCTTTTCTTTTTTTTTTCTTGGTAAGGCTACTGACTTTCTGAGGTTTGAACACCTGTGGCATAATTGCATATGCACTTTGTAGACATCTGGAAGGCTTAAGATATTGCTGCTGTTCTCCTGCTGTTTTTCTCTCAGCTGAAGGTTGCTGCCCTCAAAGCTGAGCCACCCTTGTGGATTATATGAACTATCCTAGTCCACGTCAATGCAAAATCAGCCAGGTTATTTTAAATTACTGCTGAATGCAGCTGAGGGTAGTAATGAACAGCTTGATGTAATAACTAGTTAAACCATTCCAGCTAGACTTCCAAGAGCACATCTGTCTGTGTCCTTATAAGTACAATACTTTAATCTCTCCATTGCTGTATTGTATTCAGGATTTGTCAGGACTGCAGAGCTGTTGCCAATGGGAGTCTGCTATTCAAATGGAATGTATTGGTGCTTTCTATCTATCATTATTATCACATTGCAATACAAAGATTTGAATGATGAATGTGTAACATATACATTGAATGGTAAAGTAAGTTTATTTTCATATATGAGGTAAATGTGTAGAAGTCATATTTTGGAAACTCTTGGAAAGAGATTACCGTACAAAGTCTTTTTCCATACTCTTATTTCTAGTTCAGCCACTTCTAGCCACTTACCTTTGATTCTTAGCCATTTAAGTCCTTACCTTCTCTGTACCCTTGCTTCATTGCCCCCAAAACTTCCCTCTATTGATTAGAAATATAATGAATTTTTTAGCTCTATTTTTTTTATTTTTTGCCCCAGGTCCAGCAAGACTATGAATCTCTGTTCCAAATGCTTTGCTGGTAAGTGCAGTAAAAGGTTTTGTGTTTCCCTTAGATTATTGAAACCACATTGTTGGCATCTCCCTTAGGATTTGTGCATGGATTTCTTTTCCTTCAGTGTGTACATGTAATCAGATTTTCCTCACTTTAGTGCTTCCTTTATTTGCTAATCAAGAACCTCTTGTGTAAATGTACCCATCAAACCTAGTTCTTGAAGTTCAGGGAATTTAGGTACATCCTTGTACTAGAGAGCTCCTCTGCCAGCACAGCTCCTGTATGGATGATGTGGTTTCCACAACACATAAGTCTGAATTGTAATTTGGAATTTTGTAGGATTTATTTTGTAATAACTTCTGTTATATAGAATGAATTAAAAAATTAAAAGGAAAAGTTGGTATAGAATACTTTGTTCCATTTCCTCTAACTTGCAGCCCTTGAACATTAAATCATCAGTAAGTCATCAGTAGGCTGTTATAATTACTCCATATTATTTTCTTATTGTAAGGTCATTGCTATTGTGTAAAATCTTAGGAATTGTTTTTGACCTTTTGCTCTTAGCAGCTTCTAGCTTTGCCCTTCTGAACTAATTTTTTGGTATTACTTGGTATTGTAAGCTTACTTTTAATTGTAATTAAGGTCCTGTCATAACTCATGATTTTTAACTGCCTTGAGGCAACAGATAAAATTTTAAAAGGTCCAGCATTTTTTTTAAAATTTAAAGCTTATTTAGCATTTTTAAAGCAAAAAATGAATTTTAATTTAGATTTCAGATCTTGGGTTCAGCATCACTTCATTAAACAAACACCTGGGAAATAAAGACTGCTAAAAGGTTGTTCAGCAAAATGTGTTTCTCTGACTGTTTTCCAAAGGCATGGGTCTCTGGAAATGGTATATTGAAGAAAGTATAGGTCATTTCTTGTACTCTTTCCCTAATAACCACAGTCACAAACAAGTCTTTGCTTTGACTCATTAGGACTGTAATGTTCATATTAGCACTGTAAGTAACTTGTGTTTGTGTACTCAGCAATGCAGGCATTCTGATTCTGAGACATCAAAACAGCCCATCCCTCATTTGCTGAGTTTAGCAGAGTTCCCAACACTTCACAGCCAGCAGACCAGGCATTAGGCAGAGCATCTTTTGTTTTGGATTTACTGGTTTCAGTATTTTTTTTTGTTTGTTTGTTTGTAATTTTGTTTCTTTTTAAAGAGAAGAAAAGTTCTTGGCTTCTATTCTGCAATTTTTCTGAAATGCCATTGCCTCTGATAAAGTTAATTTTTCTCTGCGGTAAAATTTTAAGATTAGACCTTGTGTGATTGGCGGGATGGGGGTGGGAGAGCTTATGTTTTTAAATTTTTAGGATGTTCCTTAGAGCCTGTTTATTTTAATGACATAAGTCTTTGGAAGAGTTTTAGTAACTTAAAGAGCTGCTAGTGGTTGGAATAAAGGTACTGTAGAAGGTACTGTGGAAAAAGACAAGTTTATCTTAACTATGGTTCCTTCAACAAGTAGCATTAAAACTACTCCAACTCTGTTGGAGTCATAACTCAAAACCTCTCAATGTCATCATTCCAACATAAAAGTGGTTTTTTATTTTTTCTTTTTTCCGCCTGATGTTACTGAAATATTTTTAGCATATTTTCTACATTGGGTTTCTAGCTACATACTGATACAGAAAGATATGTACTCCTGTTTCTGTAAATTTAACCACCACAAGTAGCAAGATTTTAGGCAAGTAAGGTGTTGAAAGATGTTTTTCACTGTTTCAGGCACTCCAGAGAAGGGATGTGAAAACTAGTTCCTCTTTTTTCTCTTTTAAAATGGCAGGTTATTTATTCAAATGTGTTGAAGCACAGGGAAAATTTTAATATACTATTTCTCTTGACCACCATTTCCTTTTTCTTTATTTCAGAAAAAAGAAATCCACACAATGAAAAAGGTTAGTAACTCTTTAAATTACTTTTTTTGTTCATTTTTTTCTAGATGGGAGAATCCAATCTTCCTTTTTTAAAAAAAAAATAGTTTGAGACACACACTGCAGGAAAGACCCTTACATTTGTGTAAGCATTCCTTTCTTACATATATCAGGGGAGAAGGGCAACAAGTCCTCAAGGGATGAAACATTCTGTTTACAGTGCAGTATGATTTATTCATGGAACCTCCCTATCTTAGCAGATTTTTCAGACTTTCTGAGCTATCGACAAGTTTGTAAATACATGATCATGAAGTCTTTGCTTCTGCATTTCTTGGCTTCCCCATTGTTCTGGTTCTGCCAGGACAGGGTTACTTTGTGCAGATTACACAAGGTTATTCTGTACCACCTCGCCTCATTGCCAGGGGTGGGGGGAAAGGGGCACTCCTCCAGGGTGAAGGGGTTGCCTTCCAGTCAAGAAATTCTGGCAGAGGGAGTGGTTGGGTAATGCCAGTTCTGAGCATTTTGCATGTGAACCACTCTCCTCTCTCTGGTATGTTTCTGTTACTAATATTGTCTCTGTTAATGTGTTTTCTTATCTCATTGCTGTTTCCAGTAAATTGTTGTTATCTCAGCCTGAGATCTTTACCTTTGTGCCTCCAATTCTCCTCTCCAGCCTGACACTATGGGAGGGGGGAGTGAGGGAGCGGCTTGTGGTTTGGAGTTTTAGTGGGACACTAAATTTAGGAATACCATTCCTAAACAATGACACCCATCCCTTGGGGAAAAAATGGTCAAGTTTGACATAAATCAGATTAATTAGCCCAGAATTGGAGCAAAGTGTAATGTCAGTTTGCCTTATTGTTTGACCAAGTGCTTCTGTTTTCTAAATTTATTATCAAAATAAGTTCACTGAATTTTCACCCACATTTGTCCAAAGATGAGACAAACTGCAAAAGCAACCAGATACTATGTCAGGGAGACTGACATTTCCTTGTTTTTTCTTACATTAAATGTGGGAATAGTGCTCACAAGTTATTACAGAGATAAGCTGTTCAGTTTTCTATGGCAAGAATGAGCTGCATACTGCAAAGATACGTGCAGCCCTTTGCCTGTAACTGCCCAGTGTTTTCATCTAGATCCAGAAAGTTCACTAAGCTCTTCTGTACAACCACAAAATTGCTGTTCATTTGCCACAAACTCGTTCTTAGCTTGCACATAACGGTTGATAAATACTGCAGAAGAGCTTGAAGTTAGCTACCCTCTTCAGCTGTCTTTGCCTCCTCTTCATACCATCTGCTTGTTCCAATAAGGAGTACCTGAGTTGCTTTACTTAAACCCTGTAGAAGCAACAGACTCTGAAATGTTCAAGAGCTTCTCTGAAATAATTTCAAGTTAATTGTACTTCTGCAAAGTACTTCACAACATTCTGTCTCCGATTCAGTTCTGACCATGTGTTATTAATGCCTCAGAGTCTCCAGATACAGAACTAGTGTAGCCCTTCATATTGAAGTGCTTCAAACAAATATGTTCTTAAATGGTGAAGGCATAGTTGCTTCAGACTTCCCATGCATCTAGAATACAAATGCAGTAAAGTGGTGTGGGTTTTGGGAGGGTTTTTTTTGTGTTTATTTTTTTGATCAGAATACCGGCTGGTAAGTAAAAAAATGTAAATTATGGCCAGAGTATCTCCCTTAGTGACACCACGTCTTTCAAGAATGCTGCAGCCTTTCTTCTTTCAGTATGGTAAACTGTGAATTCTGAGTGATTAAATACGGGACGACAGTGATGAGTTAAAATTTCCAAAAGTACTCTTTATTAACCTATCTTTGCTCCCATTAGGTTTATGGAAGTTCTAGTATCAACTTCAGGTAGGGACATTGTTTGAGTACTTTTTGAAATGCCACTTGATAAAGTAGACTCTTTCAGGCAGGAATTCTGCATTCATTGAAAAAGTACCTGGTACCTCAAGAATTCAGTTTTAATTGGAACCTCTGGGAACAGTCACAGAATGAACTATTACAGAGTAAGAACAAAAATTTAAATAGAGAAAATGATAAAGACTACACTTTCTGCTTACATCACCCCTCAAAAATGCAGTCTGTCTTTAATCCATTTGATCGTGAGCCTGGAAGGCTTAATTTGTGTTATGTTCTATCAGCAACGGAAAGAGAGGTACAGGAAATGGATTTCAGCTTTTTCAGTAGTGTGCGAAGCTAAAGGTAAGTGCAGCACTGGATCGTTTGGTGGAGAGATGCAATTGCAAAACTGGAAGAAGATAAAATATGGTTAGAGTATTCATGGATTTGTGAATCAAAATCATAGGCATTCTGTGTGAACATGTAATTGAAACTTCTAGGGGTGGGTATCTATCCCTTAATCCAGCTGTGCAATATTTATATTCATGCTGTGCAAAGTACTAGATCAGCGTCACTGACATTGAAAAAATAACTCAACCATATAACCCAAGAATTGTCTGAGTTTTAGGGGCTTCAACTCATAGTTCAGTCTTATTTTTAGGCTGAAATAAAACACATTTTTTAAATTACTGGATTCTTGATCAGTAAAAAATCAGAAATTTTTAATCTTCATTATAGTAGCAGAAAGTGTTGCTAGAACTGCCTGTATTTTCAACATGTATGCTTAACTCTATGCTAGGTTATTATGAAATTTTGAAACTTTGATGGTATTTTTTATGTTCCTGAATTGAAAAGATCTAATAAGGAATGAAAAAGAAAAACAGGCATTAAAATGTACTATGTATCATCTGAGTCTAGAAGTGTCAGATTATTCACCTATTGCCTGAACTCAGATATCTGACTATAGAGTTACTTCATATTTTTACATACCTTAACCTTCCTCCTTTGTTGAACAGACCTTTATTTTGTCATGCTTAAATCACACGCAGTTTTTTGAGTTTACCAAATTGGCAGTTTTTTGTGTCTCAGACTTATTGAATAGTACAATTTCCTTTTCTCTCAGTTTTTGTAAATCTTGGGAGCTCTTTAGAACTTGTCTGTTATTGCCGCCACGTTTGGCAGTAATGACTCCTATTGTAAGCATGAGCTGGCAAAAATCAGCGTTCCTGCCTAAATAGATTTTACTGTTAATTAACTGCTGATTTGATTCTTAGTCAAGCTTTCAGCTTGCTTACTGGAAATCTTTTCAGCAGGTGCATCTTGCGTGTTGCTAGTTCAAATTATGCTTTTTTTGCTGTACCCTATTGTATGGTAATTACTAAATTATGCTTCATTCAGCATTGTGTTCATAAAGTTTTCAGTCCAAAATGAATGATACAATCTATTATGTTTGTATTTTTCATACGCTTGTAATTTCTGATGTGAATCCACAAGTTTTAGTACTTGGTTAGAAAAGCAGCAAGAAGTGTTTCCAGAAATTTGAAAACATCACTAAGAACTAGTTTTCTTTACCACTGTGCGAGACGTTTCTTTTTTCAGTATGGTATTCCCTTTGTTGGCTCCTAAAAGAAGCCAGTGCCTCAATATGTTGCTTCATTAGGTTAGAATTTGCTGCTGTATTCACATCTTTGTGTTTTGAAGTACATGGACTGCTTGCTACAGAAAATGGCCCTCACTGGCTAGAGTTTGAAAGTAGTCAGGCTTCATCTTTAACTTCTATTACACAGTCAAGCTTGCAGCTAAGTATTTCTTTGGAAAATTGTATAGCTGTTACAGTGGCAACAAAAATGCTTTATATTTCTAGAGCACCTTCTAATAAAGAATGTAGCATTTCAGATATAACCATAGATATTGTTTGGCATACATCCAATTTCTTTTACTCTGTACCCAAAGAATTTCTAAATGGGTAAACCTGGTAGGAAAAAGATGTCTTAGCTTAATTAATAAGCTTGAAATATGAGATGTGTGCTAAGCTTGAAAAAGAGATTGACCATGAAATGGAATTAAGAAAAAAATTGGATAAACTGCTTCAGTTATTTATACTTGATTTGCACTGCTGACCCCAATAATTCCTTTTACTCTGTTAGTACGCATTATTCTTTGGCTTTAAAAAAATTTAAAAATCTGAGTAGGAGCTCTGCTTGGATTGTTAAAACAGGGCAATATTTTGTGGAAAGGTTGGGAAGGGATTTTTAGTTAACTCCTTTTAACCCTAACCTGTCTTAAAGGTTTAGAGGGGAAATACAAATCAGGAGAAAACTAATTTTTTCAAATACAGTTGTATAACCTAAGCTTAGGACTAATCATTTTACATTTGTCAAAAGTAAATGTCAACCAAATAATATAGCATATTTATACAGTACCTTCCTAGGTCTCAGTATATACAGGAGAGAGGGATACCTGAAGCTTTCTAGCCTTAGTCAGGCTTTCAAGCTGGAGTTAAAATACAGATCACATATTGAGTGAAGTTAGTAAAATATTACTTGAGGTGTCCATATCTACATTGTCATGGCATGGAAGCTGCAGAGTACAGTGCTCCTGTGTTGCTTTGTGTCAATACTGATATGATTTGGCTGTGCATTGTCTAAAAAGGTGTGGAAGATGCTGAGTCGAAGGCACAACCCTCACCTTCCGGGACTTGGCTTTGTGAAGGCATTGTGTGCGCAGCAGTGCAATGAAGGATGTCAACAGGGCCAATGGCTCAGCTGCTGGTTTGGTGTGCTCAATTATTTTGTCCCTTTTCATCCTCCTTTAACTTCCCCTGGATGAAATAGTGGGAAGGGGCAAGCACTGATGGAGGAGAGACCCATGAGGTTTCTGTACAATTGTTAGTGGAAGAAAGAAAGAAGAAAAGAAAAAAAGAAGAATCTGTCCTACCTCAATACACAACATTTGAGTGACAGCTGTGAAAGAAATTCTGGCTTCTTTAAGTTAGTGGGGCATTATCCTGTCACATAAGTGTTTTCACCAACACAGTCTAGTAAAATTGAATGCCTTTTAATTAATAACTATTATCATTTTATAGTCAGTCAATCCTATGAGCAAACTACCTGTTAGTGGCTGTTGGATTGCATCTTGCAAAATTTGATCTAGTAGACTGGGGATCATTTGTTAAAAATATAAATTACACTCACGCAAAAATATGACCTTTTCTCAGTACTGGCTATTTGAAAAGACTACGAAAGAGTCTTGATTTAATTTTTTGCTCTGTCTTGACAAGACATCACTGATGTTTTCCATGTATTTTCTTTTTCTTATCTCTGGGGATTGCCAGTCCCATTGTACAGATTGATCTACAAGCAGAGAAAAGCTCTCAAGCCCTTTTTTTCCTCAGACTTACCTTATTTTAAATTTTTCATAGCTTTGTTTTCTAGCATGTTTTCTTCTTTATGGTAAAGCCAGTTTCTTTCTCTTTTCTTAATATCTTGTTCCCCTTCTAACTGGTAACCTTTCCAAATGACTCGTTGAAGCACCGGCTGTAATTTAGTCTCTTGTGTATAGGTTCTGTGTTGATGTAAAAAAAGTGTTTAGAAATACGGCTTAATTGCCATGATGTTTGCACTTTGCCAGCATGAAAGTGGAGTTACCTGTTGAGGATGTGCAACCCACGGGTTTAATTTATTTAACTTTTTTATGACTCCATTCCCTTATAAATGTGTGCATAAGATAGAAGAAGAAATGTTATTCTTTTTTTTCTAATTTAGCAATTTGCTTGATTTATGGAAAAGTCTGTGCTCTCTTTTGTGTATTTGCTCGTTTGGAACCCTTCTATAGCTTATAGAGACACTAGTGATTTGTTCCTTAGCCTCCCTGTGGAGTTTGTTCCATATTACAATCTAATTCCATGTCCGTGTCGTGCACTCCTGAGCTGTTAATTTGTACATTTCAATGCAGTTTGTTTCATCGTGTTTTTGTAATCCAAACTGAATCTAACGAGCTATGTGCTTTGGGGACCTAGCCTTGCCTTGCCAATTAGAACAAGTGGTTACTGAGAGAGAGCATGTTTTAAATAAAACATGGCACCTCTGTGTGGGACCAGCAGCCTTCAGGGAATAAAAAGAGGATATTTAACTCTTTCTGCCTGAGAAGAGAGGGCAGTATCAGAGTGCGCGTTGTAGAAACATGCAGCTCATTCCTTTAAAAAGTATTATGCAGATTCATGGTTTGTCTTTTAAATAAAATGTAGTTTGCATTGGAGATGTTAGGCACTACTGCCTGAGGAGTATTTAGAAATTCATAAGGATATCTGTCGAGCTGACTGCATGTTTTCTAGGATTCTGATTGTTAATGCCACATCAAAATTGTACAGGACTAGCAGCTACCTTTTTCTTTCCCCTTGTACTGCCATACAAGAGGCTGAGAGAGAGCAGGAGGAGTGCCAGATGGTGAAAGAGATGATTTCAGAAGGTATTTTACAAGGAAAGGAGTCTAGAAACAGCATTTATTTTATTAGAGTGCTCTGGTTATGTGCTAGGTGACCAAGAGGAAGTTACCGTTTTGAGGTAGCTGGGAGGATGTGTGTTTATGATCAATATTTGTGATCATTGAAGAAATTATACAGCTTCTACTGATCTTCAAACTAACTAAACCTCCTGGTGAATTCAAGCGAGACACAACAGTGATTTAGGAAGTTAACTCTACTTTGCAGTTTTTTCTTGGATTCCACCTCCAGCATTTCCTTTCCTCTGTCATTACTATTAACTTGTACGTCTACACGCTTGAGCATCTGCAAGTGGAGGTAGTTAGTTACTGTCCAACAGCAACTCTTAGCAAAGGACAGTGAGAAAGAATTTAGGTGAACAGTCATGGCAGCTAACTCAGACAGCATTTCAACAGTCCTTGCATACACAAGCAGGGCAAGACCAAGAACAACCTCCCTTATGAAAACCTTTTTGTTGAGCAGCTAGCTATAAGGGAAGTACAGCTGTTTACTGAGGTGATTTAAGCTGTTAGGGAAAGCAGGTGTTTGGGACAAATGTGATCTAGATAATAGAATGAAATGTAACTGATGACTTTTCAGTTCTTTAGACATTTCATATGAAAGAAATGTGATCTAGCAGCCAGACAGCTAGCTAGGATCCTGACTTGATTTCCTTTTCACAGTCAGTGAGGATTTCTTTGTGATACTAGTTGGGTTTTTTTTGTCTTGCACTTCTGTTCCTCATCAGTTACTGAGAGACGATACTATTTTCCTGCTGATTTTGGACAACCTGATTTTGGACTTGCCTTTTGTGACTTTGAGAAATGTATGCAGATAGGGACCTTTTGTTCCTTTATTTTGTCCTAGCCTTCAGAAATCTTAGGCAAAATTTTGGAATTTCAGTTGTTTTCTCTATGTGTCTTTTCTGCAGTTGAATTTCTGTTCGTCATCTTCTTGACACTTTTATCTTCAGTCCAGTTTGGTTCTCTCTTAATTTATTCTTATGGAGCCTGCAACGTGCTAGTCATTGTTTATTCATACCAGTCTTCTTATATGTACTGCGAAACGTTCTCACAAAGTTAGTCACCAGAGGGCAAACTGCTCATGCAGATTTAGTCAATACGACTATAACTTCCTGCCTTTTTAAAAAAAGCCCAACAGTCAATGCGTGAGTTTCCATGAAGTATTAATTAAATGAGAAGTTTAATGACTGTTGTCTTCAGAGATAAAGAAGTTATAATTTTATGGTGGATGAGATGGAATTTTTAAAAGGTAAAATTTAAACTGTTGGACTAATTTTGCAAGCACTGGGGGGAAAATACCCCTTTAGATAATCCTTTTCCTTGTTATCACATTAAATATCCCTTACTAAAATAAGTGATTAAATATCACTTAACTATTAGGGAGAAAAAAGTAGCTTAAAACAGTTTTCAGCAGGAATGACTTTATCCTTAATTTTAAGTAGAAGACTCTCTATTATGGGGGCAGGGGTGTGTGTCCTATGCCGATCCTAATCCTTTGCTATGCTATGGAGATACAGATAAGGCCTTTCTTGAAAAGTCATCTGAAATAACTGCATCTCTGGTAGCTGAGCCTGTAAAATGTTGTTCCTTTCCTTTGCAGAAAGCATAGGCTGAATCTGGCACTGAAGATTTAGGAAATGACCAGACAGGTTATAGTGCTGTAATAATTAATCCAATCTGTGTGTATGCATTGTAACTGTCTTTTAATTATGATAAAAGGATCAGAGTACAGGAAAGCACAAGATTACTGGCCTAATCTCCTGGTTTAAATCACAAGTCATTAAATATCACCTATGTAAGCTCTGTTTGCTGAAGATTTCTCCTTTAAGCAGCTACTCGGTCTTAATGTGAGGATGCTTGGAGTTCTGAATGCACCATGGTCGGTAGTATTTCTAATGAATAGGCCCCCTTACTATTAAGTAATATTAAGGTATGCCTTCTTAGTTGTAACATTATAGGGATGACATTTGCACATTGAGCTGAATAGAGAATAGTTATTTTCTTTAGAGAATTTCTTTAAAGAACTCATTAGCCCCCTAGTGCTTCAAGAAAACAAGTAATTTACCATCTTGACATTTGTGTGAGTCAGAGGTGGTGATATTCTTGTTCACTGTACATAGATAAGAATCTAAAGCACAAATGCCAAACATCCAAAGATACTGGATATCAACTTTGAGAAGCCTTGTAACTGCAGTCCTTTTTTAATCTCCCTCCCCCAAGACATACATTTTTTTTGATTCTGTAAGCATTAAAAGTACACACCTCCATACCTCTGTGGAACTGCAAAGGTATTTAATCCTTCTCTTGATGAACCTAAGAATAACTTGGAACATCCTGAAAATAAATACAATAAATACATTACAAAAGTCATGTCAAAATTCTGTAGTAGAGAAAGTAGGAAGAATTTAGTTATCTTTGATTTTTCTTTGGAATTGTCCTTGGGGTTAAAACAAAGTCAAGAGCAGAAAAGAGCTTTGCTTTGCTTTGCTTTCTGTAAAATTCCAATTGCATGTTTTGAATGTCTATCCAGTAAGGAAGTTAAGGGTCCTCTAAAAGAGAAGTTCTGTGACTTGCATGCATTATGAAAGTAATTTAAAATTAAATAAAGAGGTCAGATCACAAGTGTAAAAAATTGATTAGATCAGGCACTTCCTTATTTCAGACTGCTTGACTTTTCAAGCTTAGTGTAGGATTTTGCCATCCTGTAATGCCACTCCCAATCTTCTAGTATAAATAAATGCAGTTATGTGGAACTGTTAACTGTTACTGGGCCAAAACATTTGGAAACCATGAATCAGAAGTGTTGATTCTGAGCTGTTGGGTGGAAGTCAGGTTGGATGCAAATGCTCTATCACAGTTGATTGGAAGTGCTGAAGCTGAACAAGCAGCCTGACTGGGGTCTTCTATAGAGTCCATCTTCTGAGATTGCTCTTTTCTTACTGCAACAAAAGCAGTTCTAGTAATAGTCTTCAGAATATAATGTAAGATTTTTTACTCTCTCCATTGCATTAAGGCTTCTGATCAGACAAATGTGGAAGGAGGCTCTGGTTTGTATATTTTTAACTACTAATATTACCCACATCCCAGCTGTTTATTACTTGAATAAATGAACAGATTAATTTCATTATGTGCAAGGTTAATGATCCAATGCATAAGGAAGAGCCTTGGAGCTTTCTAAACATTTATTTTGTATTTATGTGCATTTATCTACATTAATAGTTTAGCAGCATTGCTAGCATTTTTATTAGGTTTCAGCTCCTAAATAACTGGAGCTTTTATATTTTGGGATTGGGGCATTTCTGTCCAGCTCTGTGGAAAAGGTCCCATATAAGTGGAGAGCAAATTATGAGCAGACAATAGATGTCTTGGGAGGTTGGTAAACATTAGAAATAACCAAAAGTACACTTTTACATCTCAAATGATTGCTCGAAGTGAACATGGTATTCACTGGAAGTTGTTTGTGGTGAGCTCAATCAGCAATAAAAGACTCTTTTCTTTTTTGGTAATTCTGTAAGTTATAGGCTTTGCTCTTTTAACAAAAGGCGCTGGAGTTTTGCCTTCCGTCTTGTGTTTTGCTTCAGAATAGAAAAAAAAAAACCCCAAAAGTTTCAACACTTTAGAGGGTGTTTGTGGAGGTACATACCAGTCTGGCTCATTTCCAGGCTGAGAAGGAAATACACTGTGCTATTTACCTTTGTGTTCTAGCAATGTTTAGTATAGCATTACTGGTCTTCATAGACAAGCTTTCATTCTCCTCTGTTGACATGTCTTGCCCTGCAATATGTGAAGAAGTAGAAAGTTGATCCCAGTGTAGGTGAATACAGTCTTTCACCATGACATTTTCTGTGCCTCAGCAAAGTCAGTGCTTAACTTCAAGTTCTCAGCAGAACTGCCACCTGCTGAAACACTTTAAGCAGCAATTTGAAAGGTAGAGTTTGACAATTCTGGCTTTTTTTTTTCCTAGAGACTCAGTAATATCTAGAGAAAATTGTGATAGGTGTAAATAACCCCAAAAATGCAAATACATATAATGAATATTGGCATCTACTCAATTGATCCAGATAAGTGAATGCTTAGAAATTGCTCAAACATTATTCTTCATTCTACACTGCTTCTGTTAGTGTCCATAATTATTATTGAATAAGTGGAAACTTTTGACTGTAAAGGTTTAATGTAAGATAGACATAGCAGTGACTTGTTTTGATAATTGGCATATGAAAATCATAGCTGGTATGTGGCTGCAGCTAGTTGCAGCTAGTGTTCCAATATGAATATTTTCTTTTTTTTCTAAATGAGCTCTTAAATCTGTGCACAACTGAATTGTTAAAAAGAGTATTTCTGAATCCAAAATCAAGATGGCTGGTAATATTCTCCAAATCAATATATCTGGTAGCTGTGGGTAGCAGTAGGTCTCCAGTGCATTTCAGTCCTTTTTTTTTTCCCCTTTTTTTTTCTTCTTTCTCTTTCTTTCAAAGGGTCCTGGTATGCTCTAGCTGAGGAAAAATATATAGGAATATTCATCTAATAGATTTAGAAATGCAGAGTGCTGAAAGCTTCTGTAACAGAGCCACTTTTTCTTGGTAGTAACTAAAGGAGCTTTTCTTCATGTAAAGGTCAGATTTCATGTATTTGTTACCACTTGAGTTCTTTTTTGACAGAAAGAAAGCTATTTTGCACTTGATTTATAAGATATTTATTGTGAGTTAGTTCTGCATAAACATCTGACATTGTGAGCAGTACTGTGTACTGCTGACAATGCCTTGGTGAAAGGAATTTTAAAATACTTATTGTGGTCTTTTCTGCAGGTACTGTAACAAAGTAGAGAATGTCCATTTACAGGAGAGCAGGAGTAATCATTTTAACTTGAAACTGTTTTCTGTTTCTTACAGCAAGCTGCAGTAACTCCCTGCAGACAGAATGGTCAGTTGTGACTCCATCCACACACCTGGGCCTGAGAAATTAATTGTGCCTTAACTTAAAAGAAAGGGAAACTCGTGGCTCATTCACTTCAGACTTCTGAAGATGATGTTGTCAGTAGGACTTGAGAGTCTGTGTTCATTTAGGACACTTCAGAAAATAATTAAAGTACTAAATCTTGTCTTATGGCAGCTTGTTCTTTAGACTTAGCAAGGTGTTAAAATAAGAATCTAGTTACTTTCTGTTAAAAAAAAGCGAAGCAGATAATTGATGTGATGACACAAAATTAACAAAAATTCAAATTGAAGATGATTTCTGTGAAATTTTTACTAACATTTTACTATCATAAAAGCAGTCATTTTTACTAACAGTAGTAGTGCCTCTAAAAAAATACAAAGCATTTGAGATAACTTCTTATTCAACTAAGTAATCAATTTTAAGTTCCTGTGTTTATGAACCTTCTGTGAAATTCCAGTTTGCTCATTCCTAGACAATGAATAGACAAATGAACTAGAAAACAGTAAGTGTCCAACAAACAGGACAAATACAAAGCTTAATTATTTTGTAAATGCGTGTAGGTAGCCCTTAGGTTTTTTTAGTTAAAAAAAAGAACTTCTAAATTTCATTATTAAATATTAACAGTGACTAAGAATCAGTCTTTAAACATGTTCACCAAATAATAAAACATTTTAGTTAAAATGCATCCCTGTGAACCAGGATTAGAATAACATTTTTAAGTTTAAAATCTGAAAACTCTTTCTAGAGCTGCCAAGTTAGAACCTATTTCTTCCATTTCTCTTTTCTTAGTGAAACTCAAAGGAATTCAGGCCCTGAAAATTGAGGAAAATCATATTGCTGTGAGAGTGTATTCTTGAGCAGGTGGAGAAATCCCGTGTTCTGTTGTGTGTTCTCCATCAGGTTTGAGGCTGACAAGCTGTAGAACCTGTGTAAGCAACTAACTGCAAGGGTTGAGATGTTTGCTGGTTTCTACCCAGCCTTCTTTTTTGCTTAGCCAAAAGGAGCTTTGGCTTCTAAGACTCTCAGTGAAAGCCCTTTAGCTTAGCATGTGTCTGGGCCACGTTCTTCCCTCTCTGGTTCCCCATTCTCTGAAAGACTCAGGGTTGGGTGGGTGGAGAAGTGTTGGCATTTACTGTGTCCAAAACAGACTTTTTTTTCTCCCCTCCCTTGTGTTAGAAAACTCTTATTTCCTTTTATATTGTGCCTTATATTGCATTCAGCAAGGTACTGTATTCTAGGAAGGACATGAGCACCTTTACAAAACACTTATCCATAACTGGGTTGTTGAAGAGAAAGTTTCTTGAGTTTTGAGTGTACTTGCAGGTTCCAGTTGGTTGGATGAAACTAGTAGCAAATTATTATCGTTGCTTTTCTGTGCTCTCTAGGTGCACAGCTTTCTTCACTAGAACATGTCTATAGTAGTATTTAGTATCACTTATTAAATAGAATATGGAGTTGCATTTCGTGGTTAACTGCAACTCATTTTCTGCCCTTTGCTCAAGGGAAAGCAAGTAGGAGGCTTCCTGCCTCTTTCCCTGATTTTACTGCTGATCAGGGATGCAGAGACTATAAAATTCAGTTTCTTTTCCCACTATTTAAGTTTGTGCAGCAAGGTATTAACATTTTTTCGGTTCTGCCCTGGCCTATTAGCAGGAATATACTGTGGTACAAGGATGAATTTGTTGAAAATTTTATGCCTCCATGACCTTTTGAAGAATGGTATCCTTCTGCAGTGTTATTAAGTAATTTTTCTTCTCCTCTTAAATTAATGTTGACGTTCTGTTACTGGTTTTGTTCTTGTCTTCAGATTGGAACATAATGGAAAAAAAATCTTATTGCTGGTACATTAAAATTAATTGTTTAAATACTTTCCTTGAAGTAGAATTCATCTAAAAAGATCATAATGTAAAATCAATGTATGATTTCGTTTTGCTTTCATGAATGAAAAAGTGCTTGTGGAGCATTCAAAGCAGCAGGGGAATGCAGAAGAGAAGGATGAGTGAAAATCACAGCGAGAAAAGGGCAAATCCTGAGGAAGAGGAGATACTCTTGTCCATCTGTATCAGTACTCCAAGGGAAAACAACTCTTTGGAGTCCTGCCTTTAATGAGCATGAAAATGCCTTTTCAATAACTGCCTTGTGACACTGGTGAGGGAAATTTTGTGCAGTGTATGGAGAGGTGGGAAAGCTGTTTAA
This sequence comes from Ploceus nigricollis, assembly GCA_013399945.1. NCBI lineage: Eukaryota > Metazoa > Chordata > Aves > Passeriformes > Ploceidae > Ploceus > Ploceus nigricollis. The sequence continues at coordinate 791,831 of VXBC01013192.1, forward strand.
TTTTAAATATCAGTCCTGGTGGTTGGGTTTGGTTTTGTTTGCTTTGAACAGAGCCTTTTTACAAAACTGGGTGCAGGTTTAGAGCTGGCATTTTGCAAATGCTTTCACTGTAGATTTTTGCTCTGATTCAGCTCAGGTCAGCCTTAACTAGAAGTTATTGATAAGGGATTTCTGTTTGCCTATGGAAGATAAACAGGCTTTATAATCCTGTTTCTATTGAATACTTTGTAAAAATTTCTGAATACTCAAGATGAAGCATTTGCTTTTAACTTTAGCAAAGAGATAGATCTGTATAGATGGAGCTGGAGTGCTCAGCATAACTAATTAGAAGTTCTTGATGTGGAAAGAAATAATTTGTTTGACTTATGAGATAATTTAATCATCCTCCTTGAAGGTTTACAGCCCTGAGACAAAGTTTAGGTATAAATGTAGGTGAGTTGGTATTTGACAAGGGGTGGAGCACAGACTTCTGCCAAGGGGGATGTTGTGTACAAGAAAACCACTCAACAGTTTTACAGCAGCAGAAAAGGTGAATGGAAAATAATTCACCAATTACCAGCCCTAGACAGAAACACTCAGTTTTTGGATAGTCTTTAAGTTGGGCATTTCAGAATGTGCTGCATTTCTTAGCCAAGTGGGGATTTACTCTTACTGTTTTGTATTTGTTGTGGTTTTTTTGTCCTAGTGGGATAGCCAGCACACGGCAGCTGAGGAAAAAGAAAATAATCTTCAGTTTGTTCTGTGGGATAATTGTGGTTTTCCAGGAGTTTTTCTAGTGTCCTGTCATCTGCTTGCTCTCTTGTAGAGTAACAACAGAATCATATAAGGTGTATTCTCTTAATGGATTTGGTTAAAGTTAATGTCTTCAAATGATATTCAACTGGCTGAGTTATAAAATGAAATTGGGTTTACATTGGTTTTAATAGTGTTGTGCCTGAGAGTTTAGGTGCAAACTGCTGGTTTTAGCCAGGAACTAAAAGTGGATGCACTGGATGGAGTGATAGGTTGAGATGGGAAATTAGGATTAGAGTTAGTTTCTTTATCTGGCTGATACTGCTCAAATTTAGATCACAAAAGCGGTAGTTGGAAACTTTTCTACTGAAAGTCCAAGTTGTGTGCTCATATGGTAGGACTGACTCTTGCTGTTATGACACTTATGAAGAAAGCTTCTACAGAAGCCATAACCTAGTGTAGTAAAACCATTTTGATTGCCTAGTCCATCTGCAGATGATACAGGATTTCTCATACTCTTTTTTAGCATCTGGTATGGGCTACAGAAATTGTTTTGAGGATTAAAAGCAAATAAATTCAAGGAATTGCTTCATCTTTTCAAAGAACAAAGGGAAAACTCTCATTTCACTGATGTCTACCAAATGAGATACCAAAAGGAGTTGAAATGTGTTTAAATGTGTTAAATGTTGAAATGTGTTTAAAACCTGACAATTGCACTGCAAATAGAAAAAAAAAAAACCCATGTTGTCAAACACTGTGTTTTTGCACTTGAGCTAGATTTGCTCCTAGAGGATTTTGTAGAGGTTTTAAAATAATAACATAATGTTTGTCAATATATTAGCTTACCAGTAAAGCACAAAACATAAGTGAGAGTTTTCTAGGGTTAAAATAAGATATAGGTAACACTGATGTTATTTTTTTATATTTTTCCTTTTAATCATTCTCCTTTCTTTCTGAGAAGTGAGACCTTCACAGACTGTCAGGTGTAGCTTGGCCTCCAATAGGTATGAAGAATCTGAGGCATGTACCTTACCTTGGACTTGTCTTCTTTCAAAAATTCTTATAACACTGTCAGTCTAACTTAGCTTTTTCTTTTTCCTCATAGGCTACGGCTCCTGCCTTAGAAGGTACTCATGATTGGGCCTGACTTAGAGTGGATCGTTACCTTTTTTTTTTAAAGTTTTGCATGAAAGTTCATATTATTCAACTTGATCTACAGAAATGCACAAAAGAAAGTGGGGAATCTGTTTGAAGAGAAAAGCCTTCATCTAATGAGGGACTGAGCTTGGGATGTCTGTGTTCCAGATGGCAGTAGTTTGTGCTGCCGTGTCTGCTGGAAACAGTTCCCTTATACTAGACAGTTCTTTGTAATGCCCCTGTCCTTCCACGTTTTTGTTTCCTGGTTTAGTTCAGAAGATGACACATCTGCCAGTGTGCAAATACCTTACAGAGTGCAGTACAAAGTGGTTAAAGGAAAGCATCTGTATCTCTGATAGCTTTCTGAGAAGCAGTTTTAATCCCTAGGATACAATACGTTGCCTGTCTTTTATGATCAGTGGAAAGTGTTCCTTTCAAATCAGGTGTTCTCTGGTAACCTTTTTAAATTCTTAAAATCGAGCCCATGGTGTTCAAGAATTGTAAAACCAATATTATGAAAGTTCTCTGAGAGGCAGATGTGCATTAGCATGTTGAGCAGTGTGCTCCTACTGTTTTTCACTGAGAGAAAATAAGCAAAACCTTAAAAAATTTTATACTTTGTTAATCTGGTAAGTCATTTCGTGTCACCTTTTTCCATGTAGATATAAATGGTAAATGTGAACTGCATTTTTGAAGGGTTTTTCTGCATCTGTGCTGTCTGGTGTTTAAATCGATTGGGCCTTTAACTCTTATAATGAGATTTCAAAACTGTTTTCATTTCTGACTGAAGCTTTCAGATATATTCACACTTGAAATGTACTGGGCTATGAGTGGAGTAAGTGGTTTTTTTCTGTATGTATGCTTATTACTTTTCTAAAGAAACTGAAAATTAATCTTAACTCTAACCTGGCAATAGTGTGTGTGTGATATGGGACTGCTCCATGATTAAAAATTTAGGGTAAGGTTAATTTACTAGGTACTGACAGACAAATTTTGAAAGGTATAGGAGCTAACTGGAAGAGAATCTGTAGAAAAACTGTGCTCCCTTTTGAAAATCATTAATATTTAATTTTAATTTTAATTCAGTAGCTTGTATCTGTCTCCCCTGGACATTCTGGGGGAATTGGATCTGTAGCTTGTCTTCTGCCAGTAGCCAGTGAAGTGAATATACAGAGCTCTATCCACAGGGCTAAAGAGATGAGAGAATTGTGTAAAATAAAAATAAAAATTTGAGAATTTATGTTGAATCTTAGGATTCAATTTAAACATATTGACAAAAATTTGTGTTGCCATTTATGTTCAACGGGCCAGTATTTCACACCATTCCTGTTAAATTTCTCAAAAGCATTAAACAATGATATTCACAATGTATTAAACAATATATTCACTTATGTAGGGGTGGCATCTAGGTTGGAAAATCACACTACTCTCTTGGAGCACAGCAAAGCTACTCAGTAATTAGTAAATTTAAGAACAACTGAGTCTGCATAAGTTGGTGGTACCATGTGATACCACTGATGATGAAAAGTTATTAGGAAGCCTGAAAAAATTCTTGACTCCCTAGTGCTCTAGTCACAATAATGAATTGTCTAGGTCATCTTATTAAAACTCAAAAAAACCTGGATGCTAATTTCGGTTTCATTTTACCATGGCAATAATGTTTATGGAATTTCATTGTGTGGCTTTTCGACTATTTAGGCAGTAGGCGTTGTAATTTCTGTGTGCTTCAGTCAAAGATAGAGCTGTGTCCTGTATGAATAAAAGTGAGGCACAGAGTAAACTTTCTTAACATTGAAATGGGGAGAGGGGACTGGTGCTTCATCCACCTCAGTCTAAGGAGTCACCCTACTTACACACTGTTCTTTTATTGGCATAGTTCAATGAACATTGATCTTGTCTGAGACTGTGATCCTGAGCAAGTAGCATGGGAAAGGGAAATACATAGCTGAATAGATTGTATAGAAAAAGGCGAAGATTGCTTTTTGAAAGGATGAGTTTTGGTTCCTCTTCTCAATGTGGAGCTCATGTGGGCTTTTAAGGGGAGTTCCTTGCATGGCGCAGGAGAGTGAGACATGTTTTGATGACAAATGCATGTCTGGTTTGAAATACTGCCTTACAGATAACTGCCTCTTTATACCTGGACGTAGAATTTTCTCTCTTCCTTTTTAACTTCTGGTGTCATAGAGAGGAAGAATTTTTGAAGAAATGTGAGTGCAGGTTAAAGCAGGGGCACAGAACTCACTGAGGTTTCTGTATGGATGCAGGCTTTTTACTCACAAGGTAAAACCTGGAATGTTGTGACCAAAAGTGTTCAGCTAATGCTCCTGAAGTATGTAAGCACGTGCACATCAGGGTATTTTCTTTTTCTTGATCAGATGGCCCCATGTATAGTATATTTTGGATTTGTTGAGAGTAAGCTGCTTTAAAAACTGTTTCTGTATTTTCTTTCTGAACAGAAGCTCCTCTAGTAAGTGTTCAGATTGTCTTGCATTCATCAAAGCAAGACAAGGAGCTACCAGAGAGGTGGAAGTGCAGAACTCAGTCTAGGTGGCAGTGGGGAAGGGTTTTCTGCCTGAGCTTGTAAAAGGCATGCTTGTCCTGTAAAACCATGTAGAATGTAATAGCTTCTGGAAATACTGATGGTGGGAAACCATTGAAACAGTTGCTTGTTTTTTTTCTTGGAGCAAAATATATTGGTTTTTAACTCTTAGAGCAGATTCTTTCCAAAGACTTTTCATTTGTCATAATTCGATGGAATAGATTTTTTTTTTTCTGGTTTCCAAATTACATTATATGGTTGTGGCTGTCTTAGGAGAGAGAGGAAGACTGTGTGCATGTGTGCACAGCCATTTCTTTATATTAGTTTCCCTTATAGTTAAGTAGGTTTCTCAGATGCTGAGAGCTTCCTGTTTTGGCTGTTTCCATAGAAGTAAGTGACACCTATCCCAGTCTCAATAGAAAGAGGATGTATTCCACATTTCAAGTTTTATTCATTGATTAAAGACACACTCCTTTCTAGGAGTAAATACTGGAGCATTTTGATCTTGTTACCTGTCATTGTAGGTAATGAGAATGTTTAATCAGTAAAATACCTTTTCATCTACTTTCTAACAACATATATTAAACACTTGAGAGAACAACAAAATGTGTTCACCTCTTACTGGAGCTCTGGATGGACCTTTGCAAGAGGACATTCTCTACTTTATGCATATTCTGTGCATAATTTATTTTCTTTCCTTGGTGGAAGGCTCATTAAACATACAAGGACATCATGCATCTGTTTAAAAATAGATGGCCTGAAGTGTGCCCTCTACTACCTCAACAGTTCTAAGTAGAAAATTTCTCCATTGCTAATAGTGTGATAAGAATTGATCAGCAGCTGCATTGCTTGACAGTGAATGAATGGAAGATTGAGAGGTGAAAACAGAAAAGGGAAGGTGGCAGCACCATAATGCTGGAGACATTACTAAAATAATATCAGTTCTGTTGATTCACTGTCCTGTGTAAGGGCCGTGGTGGAATCTATTGACTCTTGCAGAGATTCCACAATTTTCTCAATTTAGAAGGCTTCTTAGTAGAAATTTAGTTTGTTAATGTGACACAGACCTTTTCCTTTGCCTCTGTTGCATTGGTGTAGTAAAATTAATTTGTATTAGATGCTTTATTCTGAGTTTTAGTTCAAGTTCTTAAAAATAAATCTCTATTTCCATAGTTTTAGACAAATCAAACTAGAAATTTCCTCAATGAGTTCTGTTTGGTGCTGTCTCTAGCATGCAGTTATTCTGATGTGTGTGAATGTACATCTTAGCTGCCAACAGATTTTCTCTTCTGGAAGGTGCAATTCAGATGTGGAATATAGAAAATGTACATTACAAAAGTGTTTAGTTAAACAGTAAAGGGAAGAAAAAACCAATTTTCATTTGCATAAGAACATCAATATCCAGTATGAAGTTGGACTTTGATTCTCTCCAGGTCTCCTATCTGAAGACATAAAAAGGCATAGTTTAAAGTAGCTTTTCCACTGATAACAATAATATAAGTAAAACTGTACATTTTACTATTTGGTTTTGAGCAGGAGGTTACAATACATCTTGCACCACTTTGATAGCTTTCAAACTAATTTCGCAGTATATTTAAATATTTTTATACACATGGTTTCCATGTGGATTTTGCATTCTGCTGTGAATTTCTCATTTAAATTATCTCTAATTTTTTTTCTTCATTTCATATATGGTACTTGTCTTTGTTGTGTAGATCACACAATACAAAAATTTTAGCAGATAGAAATTGCTTTAAGAAGTTAAGAATTACCAGAACTGTATGGTTATAAAATTCTGTTTAATAGTAAACTTTTCATTAGCTGGAAGATGAGACTAGTGGTGGAAAAGAGGACATCAGCCACTGTCATCACAGATGCAATAAATCTCAAAGCAAGATGGTAGCTCTGGAGAATAATAGTGGAGCTATGTCTTACTGAACTAAACAAAATTAATTCATGGTTAATACTGATTATATCTATGTAATATTGTCCATGTGAGAAGAAAACAAATGTTTTATAAATACCCTTCCTTTAATTTATCAGTTGCCATACCCTAGTTTTGAGTGCAGAATATGGGCTAGAATACATTTTGTTTACAAAGTGTAAACGTGCACAAATATTTGCATTGGAGAAAGGCTTCAATCTTACACTTATACTCCATATATTTTTAGTGCTTGTCATTATTACAAAGCAAAAATGAGAGTTAGTTTTCAGTGTAATGGATGTGAAACAAAAATCCTCATAAAATTAGTTTTAAAAGGAGAATGTTTTTAAACAAAAGGGGAGTGTCTTGAAATTCATGAGAGAAATTAAATAATATTACATGATGTCTTTAAGAAAAATCAAGAGATATTCTCTGTTAATACTAAAGTCATCTTTATTGTGGAATGTTGTAAGGATTGCAAAAACCTATGCCCAGTGTGTTTAAAGTATGTCTATTTGTATTTAAATATTACAGAACATGGCTTCCAAGCTGTTGGCAACCCTTCATGGTAAATGTTTTACTCAGCAAGTTCTCAGGCATTCTCTCAATTCTCCGTGACATTATGTGATCTTCTAGTGGGATTGTGTTCTAGCCTAGCTGCTCGTCTGCCCTAAATACACAGTGTCCTTGAGTGCTGATTGTATTGGCTCAGTTGTGACATCTTCCAATGAATTTACCTTCTTAGTGTAGGTTATTGTTTCATATATAGTTCTTATTGTAATGCCTGAAATTAAGCAAGCAATCTGATTAGCATCTGCTGTGGGTGGTTTGTTTTTTCCCCAAGGTAAGTCCTGTAGGGTTGTTGCTAAATACATTCCTTTATTCTCTGTTCTATGTTTGTTAGTGAAAGCTACATCCCCAGAGTATACCTTGCCTTTAGAGAAGATACTGATAATATTTGCAGTGGATTTAGTTTCTGTAGGAATCCATCACAGAGACTTGAATTGACTGTGGAGAAATCTGTGCTATGCAGTTGGGCTTTACCCTTGCTTTAGGCAATTTGAGGTGTGTTCTGCATGGTTCTCTTCAGATGCTTTCTAGTACCATGTTGGCAGATAACACTTATCACAAAGATGAGATCTGACATCTTACCTGAATTTCCTCTCTGAGAAGCCAGGATAAAGATTTGGACGGGTTCCACGTGTTACTGGCAGTATGCTGATGTCTGCTATATTCAGCTCTAGCTGTAGCTCCCTGAGGGTTTGGACTATCAGCATTGCTGTAGAGCATCCTGAGTATGATGAAGTTGAATGTAGTTCAGGCCAGATCATCACCATCAGCTGGGCTTCAACTTCCCTTACAGCAGCCATTTCTTAGAGATCATATTTACCTGTAGATTGTGGATATTTATAGGTTGTTGTCACCTGTGATTTTCAAATTGATTTGATGTTCCATAAGCTGTCCAAATATTTTGTTTGTTTCTGTTCTCAAACAGTAGCATCAGGAATACAGTCTTAGTACTGCATGTAACTCTATCTGCAGTTAAGGAGAACTGCTTTATGTTGGGGGCGATACTTGTCATTGGTCAGACTGCTGCGTATTTCACAGAATCAGAGACTGCTTGAGGTCAGAAGGGACCTTTGGAGGTCATCTGATCCAAGCCCCCTGCTTAGGCAGGGCCATCTACAGCTGATTGCTCAGGGCCACATTCGGATGGTTTTGAATAGATCTAAGCATGGGGACTGCAACCTGCCTGGGCAACCTGCGCCAGTGCTCAGTCACTGTCATAATGAAAAGTGTTCACAGGATCACAAAATACATGGATTTGGAAGAGACCTACAAGGATCATAGATTCCAAGGATCATCCTCCTAGCCCTGCACAAGACCATCTCCAGCAATCACCTGTGCCCAAGAGCATTGTCCAAATGCTTCTTTGAACTCTCTCAGGCTGCTGCTGTGACCACTTCCCTGGGGAGCCTCTTCCAGTGCCCAAGCACCCTCTGGGAGAAGAACCTTTTCCTAGTATCCAGCCTAACGGTCCCCTGACACAAGCTCAGGCTGTTCCCTTGGGTCCTGTGTTTCTTCATATTCGGATGGAGGCTCACATGTTTCAGTTTGTGCCCATTGCTGTATTTGAAGGAATGTGGTTGTCACGGAAGGAGCAGGATGAGCAAGTAGTCTAAGTACATACTCTTGCCATTCCAAAGTAAACATTTGTGAAGAAAGAAAGAAAATATAATTAGATTTTTAATAGTTCAGATTGCTTCAAGGAATATTCATTGTTTCCTTGGGCTGTTGTGTGTAGAAGTCATTACATGGAAAGAATATTGTTTTGAAGTTCTGTTTGCTTTGACAGGGTCATATGTCTAAATGCATAATGGTATTACTAGCCAAATATATCTTTGAATTTCCATTCTATGCTGCATAGCAGTATTCCATTTCACTTAATTTTTTTGTCTTGAACTCAGTCAAGCACAAGTGTACTTCCTGAAAATGATGAAATGTTTGTTGTTTCTTTACAGTCCAGGTGTTAGAGGTCACATGACAGGAAGCAACTGGAGAATTTTTGCTTCATACCTCCCAAAATTTGAAGCAGGAGTAGATTTACTTGAGGTTTTAATGATATCAAGCATCTATTCATCCTCTATGCTGTTTACAAGGATTGTAATACATTAAATAATTAGGTTAGCTGTAATGATGTATTTCAGAAATCATCTTAATTTACATACAATTATTGTGCTACACAAAGTAAAGAATTTGTAGCTTGTCGTATGGCAGGCAGTTACTTTGGGTAAAATCAATATTTGGCCAAGTTCTCACTATCTCAATTTTTCCAGGCAGAGAATTAAAAGCAGTGTCCAAGTGTTATGTCTTGTCATTTCCAGAGCTATTGAAGCAATTTTATAAGAATAGGCAAAAGTTGTTATATAATTTGCATACAATGGGCGCAGATACCGGCCATGTGAGAGTACTTCTGTCTATTCGTGTCCCTCAAGGGCTGACCAGGATTCTCAATCCTGGGTTTTTACAACTATGTAATAGAACCTTAATCTGTCATTTTGCTTTTTTTTTTTCTTCCCCTAGCATCCATTAACTCCATGGTGTTTCTCATAAAGGAACAGTAAGGTAGATGACTGACACTCTTCAAGTCAGCTACAAAAGATGTGACTCTAAAATATGACACTAGAAGAACAGCTAAAATCATTTTAGGTTTGTATTTGAGTGACTTTGAGCAAGAATGTATCATGCCTTAGAGAAAGGTCAGGTTAATCCTTAGCATTATGGATACAAAGTACTTTATAGCGTGTTTCCAGTAGAAAAGAGTTTAATGAACCTTCAGGTAGTGTTTAATAACTGAGAATGTAAGTTAAATTGGCCAGCTGTTACACGTCTTTGCATTTGCTTCAGTGACATGTGGGATGCTGGAGAAATTTCACACTCATTTTGTTTCAGATTGTTCTAGTTGTTTCTTTTTCATGCAAAGTGTGAAAAGGCTCTCACAATTAAGAGAATGCCCTCTCTAAATTAAATGTAAACCCAGAGATTTAATCAAGCTAAGTCCCAAAATACATTCACTTGCCTTCATTGTGGTGCCTTGAAGGGTTAGCATATTACTTCATAACTGAGTTGAAACAGGACTTCATTGCAAATGATGCCTGAGATGCCTACTGAGTTGCCTTTGTCTCATTCCTTGACTGATTTGCATTTATTAGAAGATTGTTAGATTTGTCCTGGGTTGCATGTCTTGGGGTAGTTGAATAATAAGCTGCGTCGTTTTTAAAAATCCTTGTAATTTGCCTTTACATGTGCTTCCTGGAGGTGTTTGAGGTCACAGGGCTAACTAGAGATTCTCAGGAAGAAATTAACAGCATATGGTATTCAGAAAAATTTTGTCCATATACAAGATATGGGGATGAAGGTGTTAGTTTGAGAGGCTCTAAATAATTATGAAGTGGTACCATCCCTTGGCAACTCTTATGTTCTTCGATGGACAGCAGAAAGGCTGCACCATATGCTAACGGAATAAATAGCACTTCCTCATTATGAGAAGCTGTAGCATCTTGGTGTCAGCTAATTTGAAAAATGTCCAGAATGAAGTCATGCACCATAAATGAGAGCCCTCTTGAGACGCTGATTGCTAACTGTTATACAAAAACACTTTCTAAAATCAAAGTTGCTTCAGGGATCAATGTGTTAGTTGAAAAGTGCCCTCAAGCTGACATATACTGGAGGGAAAATCAATGTTTTAGCTACAAAGTCTCTTTGAAAGTGTTATAATGAAAATAATGTTCACTTCTTCCCTGTACCTAGAATTAAATGAAAACCTATCCATATGGGGGGGGGTGGGGGTGTGTGTGTGTGTATATATATATGTGTGTATAGATATATATATATATATATGCAGAGAGAGAGATGCTGTGAGCACAGTTTATCTTATCCCATATTGAACCTGAGCTATTAATCATGCAAATGCATGCAAGTGAACTATATAAGGGACTGATACATATAAAATCTAGCCTTGGCATAAATTTGAATTTAATTTTCAGTAGTTTTTTTTTTAATTGTCTATATCGTTTTTTGTTCTTTGTAATTGAGAAAATAATGTCTTATAAGGAACTAAGCATTTATTTTCTGTTTTTCGGTATCAAGTAATTAAGACCAGGTAAAATAGCAGTAAAAACACAGTCAGTATTCTTGGTAAAGTATTAAATAATTCTTGGGAACTGTTTTAAACTAGTGATTTTGGTCAGATAATTGGCTGTATGAGATAGTAAACTGATCCTAAATTAATGTAATGTTGTCTGTATTTCTTCAGAAACACTGAAGTTGCTACATGGAAAAGTGTGTTACTGGTTTTGGGTGAAAAAAATGACATTACCTTTCATTTAAGGATGTTAATTACTACATGTGTTTACCTAAACATATTTTTATTGTTGTAGTCTCTTCCCTGACCCCCACAACAACGTATCCACATGATCCACAAGCGACTTGATACGTAGCATTAGAAATACTAAATTCTGGCCACTGTGCATTACGTATGGGAATGTACTCCAAGCAGTGCAGGGTCGCTGTGCCGCTTGGTGATCACTGATCGTGGGTGGTGTGAAGTGTTACCGTTGTCTGATTCTAAAGGAGAGTTGACATGGCCTTGGCCCTTTTCCAGATGCACTGATGATTGTATTAGGCATAATAAAAGTATCTCCTTCCTGAAGGAGGAATAGGAAGTGTTTCTGTGGCTTCAAAGTATGTACAAGTTCTGCAGCTGGGGAAGACTGTACAGGTGGATTCTGATGGTGTAACTGTTCAGTTGCCTATTTTATCTTCTCACTGAACAGAATTTTATTGCAAAAATATCTTGGATTTATTTGGCTTAAAACATTTAAAGAATAAAACTACTCATCAAGAACCTCAGGTAACATCTGCCAGTCCTTTATTTTGAATTCTCTTTTTGTAGAAAATGATAGGAACAAATTCTCAGGTGTGTCTTCATTTTTTTGTTCCCTAATAGAAGACATTTAAGTGCTTCAAGGTCTGCTTTTTAGGTGTTTCTGTAAGAATGAAGCATTGCTTATACTGCTTGTCAACTCATTAAGGTAAATTGCTATTGCTTGTTTCTCACTTGTTATTCAAAGTTTCTTTTACTGTACATTACTGTCATAGTAGTAGAAATGAGTGGGAAAGCAGCTGCGCCATGTGCCTTCCAACACAATGAACAAACATCATTGGTAAAACAGTTGTTTTTACTTAATGTCTTTTTTGTCGTGCAATGGGGAAAGTATTTGCTTATGTCCAGTGTGCAAATGACAGAAGCAGTGTCCTATATAATCACTCTTGCACACACTAGTATTTGTTAGTTATTGATGATATTTCACAATTTGTCTTTGTGGAGTGGTATCTCTTCCAAAACACAGCCTTGTATGTATTGAGAACAGGACTTGTCTCCCAGCTCACCAAATGTAGTTGGAGATAACAGGTGAAACAATTTAACGCTGCTGGCAGTAATAACAAGTGAAACAATTTAACATTTTTAAATCTCTCCTTTACCTCTGTTGGTTTTGTAGCAGCCTGCCAAAGCAAGTTTCTATGCTTTGAGACTTGTGTTATGGTCCTGTAAGTTCTTTATTCCATGTAGGAAATGACAGCTTCCTCATCTGTCCCCAGGCTTCCTATTACTAATGTGATAAATATTTGGATGATTAACAAAAGTTTGTACTGCTTTGCTTACTTGAATTTTTAATTTTGCATGATGCTGGTTGCCAGTACATTTCACCAACTATGAAGAATAACAACTTCTAAAATGTCTGTCACTGTTAAAGAGAACTTCTATTCCAAAGTTTTTTCCCAAGAGACAGAATTCCTAACTTGAGTGGCAGCCAGCACTGGACCTAGTGCTAGTATGGTAATGAATATGCATATGTTCAAGAGATTATTCTGTTTTCACTACTGGGTGCTAATTCTCTTGCTTTCCATGTGTCTCCCATGGCTTGGACAGTACAGGAGATTCTTGAGAGCAGGAATGAGTTTACAGTTAAGGAACTGAGATATTAATCTTGGGTTCTGCTGTAAACTTCACAGTGTTGCATCTCTAAATTTACATCTGTTAATGGTGTAAAAATACTTTCTGTTGACTGTATCTGTTAGACTCTGCATTGATAGTTGGGACACACATTTTGGATCTTTACATTCTGACTTCTATCAGCTAACATAGGAACATGTGTTGGCCTCAGATAAGTAAAATAGTTGAAGAAACTGAAGTACTGCACTATACCCAGTGAGAACGTGCTTGGGTATCCCAGGCTGACAATTAAATGGGAATATATGTGGTTTATAACTCCTGTAGACATGGAAAAAAATAATAGGGAAGTCACTCTCACTGTCTGGATATAATGAGAGTAAAAAGCAAGTGTTTGCTACAGTGCTCCTAAACCTAAGAAATGTTTTATCTAGATTCAGAATAGTTAAATAATTGTGACTTTATTTTCTCAACAGTAACACTTCCTAAATCAGTCAAAACAACAGGGTACTTCTGAGAAATAAAACCTAAGCTGCAAGTCTTGTAGACAAAATAGTTCTGAAGTTCCACTTACACAAGTTTGTGTATATTAGTTTTCAATATGTAAAATAAATACAGGGCTAATAGTGAAGACTTCTGTTGCAGGTTTTGTGGACAAGCAGGTAGGAGTAATGGAAAAATAAGCTGTTTTTCCTGCTGGGCTTTTATTTAGTTAGGCTGTCTTTCCGTTATAGAGCTCCTTCAGCTGGTGTCTGAAGTTGTTTATTAGTGTACCCAGCCAGCCATGTATTCAGTGCTTTAAAAATACAGTCTGAGAGCTTGATCTGATTAGATCCACTATATCAATGTTCCTGCTTTTGAAAACACTTTACTGCCTCTTTTCACTTTGTGCATACAGGGATTCAAGATAAATTCTAAAATGTATATTTCTTCTTAAAGCTTTTTCTACTGTCTCCTGACAATGCAGAAGCAATAGGAGGAAAACAAAACTCCACACCTTTGTAAGAATAGCCTAACCTGAAAGCAAGAGCAGAAGATCACATAACCTCTCAAAAGCTGTGAAGCTCACTGCTGAAATTTCTTCTAGTGTTCTTGGGGTTGAACAGGCGACAGGATACAGGTTTCTCAGCAGACAGTGAAGTGACATTATGATGTATTCAATTTTTCTATATAGAAGATAAAACCATCCTCTAGAGACATCATGTCATGTTCCAGGTTACTACTTTTTCTGTAAATCCCTTTTAGAAGACTTGTTCTGTCTACTGATTTAATAGCTGCTTTTATCTAGTATCTTTTGTACTCTAAACTGACTTTTTTCAGATTTTTGTTTTGGACATCATCTTAAAGGTCATATAGAATTAGACACATGGGTGTAGATTGCTTTATTAGACTTTATGTATTGCTTTCCCCATTCTTGCCTGTCATACAGTAACCATGCATCAAAGTGCTTCAGTTACCGAGTTGTCCAGTTTGCTCTGTAGGTTTCTCAGCCGTGTTTTTATTTTCTTAAGTTTGTCTATATTTGGACTGGTGTTATACCCCCTCTCAGTGGCTGGTTCCTGGGTCAGTGTTTGGAAGTTTCATCTGAAGCTGTAGGTGATCAAGCTTTCTGTGTTTAGATGATTGAAGCCAAGTTAGCTCAAGTGTAACTCACTATAGAGTTTCACTATCAATATGGACTGGTTTAGGTAAACTGAGTTAGAAAGCCTCATTTGATACTTCCCTCTGTGGGTGTGGTGATTTTGGCCACACAGCAGACTGAACTAGGGGCAAGATATCCCATCAAAATGCAAACACCTGGATGAGTTCTGTATTTCAGTGTATTTCACCACCTCACAAATAACTTTGTGACCACAAGGGAGGGAGCAATTACACATGGGTTAGCATAGATGGGTACTGGAAATTAATAAACTAATTTCAAACTAAGGATAGTTTGGAATAGTAGGATTCAACTGTCTGACAATTAATTTAGGAGTAAATAGAGATGTCTTGATTTTTGTTATCTGCATCTTAAAATAAAGGAATCAGTACTAATGGCATGTTCTTACATATTTTTGACAGGGCAATGCTTAGAGGTGCCTCCCAACCAGAGTAATATGGTAGTGAAAGCTGAAAGATAATAATAAATTTATGAATTCCCTTCATTATTGCCAAGAGAAGTTCAGAATATCATGGAAATGACACTTGAGTTGCATTGCATTTAAAATCTTTTCTGGAGTGGGAGGTATCCAGGACTTTTACTAGGAAAAAAAAAGTAGCAAAAAAATTATCTGAACACAAAATGCTCAACTGTCTAGTAACTGGTAGCAAAGGGAGACTTATTTTTGACCCTTGTTGGCAACCGATTTGCCTTGAGCAGGAGGATTTAATTTATAGTTCATTTATTCTTTCAGATAAAAGCATTGTCTGTGTTCCCTCTTCTAAATCTGTCTAAAATGTTGACTCCCATGATACCTCTAGTAAATACATGTCTGGCTACAAAGAAAATAATTCTGTTCTTTAGCTGAAAAAAATGGAAGAAAGGAAAGTTGTGGAAGATGTGTGGTGGCATTTAGTATGTTTGTTATAAATACTTGACTGTGTCAGACCGACAGTAGTACTTGCTTATAGTTTAGAGAGTTACTTCTAAAGGAAATTGTATTGAAAATCTTATTTGAGATTGTCATACCAAAAAATAAAAGGTATTTTAAAGTTTTGCTGTTAGGAAGTTGATGGAGCTGCATGGAGGGGAGGGAGAAAGGTCTAGAATGTTGACATACTATCTCCAAGTGTGGAACCATTTATTGATACTAAAAGATGTATGCCTCTATAGGTAGAGGGTATAATTTAAGAAATTTCCCACGAAGCTGCTGAAGCAAAGGTAACTACGTTAGTTGATTTTGCAGCCAGTTTTCAGATACTGAGAACATAACTGCTCTGAAAATTTATCACTGCTTACTCTACAGATAAATGAAACTGAAGTCAGAGTTTCAAGTACATTTCTTCTGCGATTGATACAGTTTCAAGGACTCCCTATTGTTTGTTTCCTCCTCACCCACCCCCAGTCCTTTTGTGTAAAGACTGGACTGAGAAGTGACTAGAATAAAAAAAATTGACAACAAAAATGTGCAGCTCCTTAGGATGAGAGCAGGTGGTTTATTTTTTCCACATTCAGCATTCTGGTGTGGTTCATCACATTGGTGTAGGACAGTTGCCTGAGGAACATGCAGGGAAAGCTGCTTAAACTGGCACAGTTGTTGGAAGAAATGCTTTCTGAACTTTGGCATGTTTATCTCTTCAAGATGAAATTTTTTAATGATGCAGTCATTTTGTTTTGGATACAATTCGGGTGGAAAGTACTTTGGTTATTTTTGCATTGGGCAGAATTTCAGACTTCTGGCTCATGGAGATAATAAGGTGGGATAGGTTTAGGATTTTTTTTCCTCTTTGAGGAATAAAATCATCCTCAACTAGAGATTGGATTAACTGTATTGCAAAAATTACTTTTTAAAAGTGAATGAAGTTCTAGTTTAGCTAAGGAGAAAAGTTTTTGTTATTGCAGCATTACATACTATGTCTTTTTTTAAAATTTACATAAGAAGGAAGGAATGGCAAGGCTTAGCATTAGCTGCATAATTGTAAAACCTGAGGAAATGCTGTCTAATTATTCTGCTATAATATTTGGGGACTTGTAGACTTCATTCTAGCTTTTGGTGTACAGATGGTCAAAGAGAAGGTTTGGAGGAAGAGAGTAGTGGATTTACAGGTCACTTCAGGTTTGTGTTAGGAAATGTCAGATCCCAGAAAAGAGAGCCTGATATTTTCCTAATTTTTGCTATTGCAAGGGATTCATACACTTGAAATTTCACTGCTCTGCAATAAGAAGTCCCACAGAAAGTTGCTTAAAAATACTAATGAAGAGCATGATTGCCCTTTATGCTAGATCATAAAATAGTTTTGTTTGATTGTCTAGTCACCACAAAGACAGAATCCCACAGAAATGTTACAGAAGACTGAATTTGTGATTTTGTTATGTTGTTTGAAGTTCTCTGTAGTATCACATATACACTTCTCTGCAGTCTTGCCTTTGCATGTTCTCTTTTGTTTACAGCTCACCTTGTATGGTAGAACAGCAGCCCTGACTTGTTTGGGCAGCTGGTTACTACTGCAGTATGGATGGGTAAAGAATTGGGGTTTTTTTCTTATTTAACCATGTAGAAAGGTTTTGTGGTGTTTGGGTGGTTTTTTATTTGTGTTTTGGGATTTTTATAATTATTGTTTGTAGGTTTCTGTCTTTATTTCCCAGTGCCAGTAGTTGGTATAATTCAATATACTGGTTTGCTTTTCTGTCAGTAATTGCAAAAGGTCTGACAGTGGCTGAGGTTTGCTTTTTGAAATGGTCACAATGTGTGAGAGAGACTATGATTTCTATTACAGCCACGTTCTGAAGTGTCTGAAGAAAACATGATATAGTGGCAGTGTTATTAACATGAAAATCTCCTTTTAACTCAAGCAGTTCTGTGACATGCTCTGTCCAGGGGACTTAAAGATTGTACAAAAGCATTTGCTTTGTAAAGCAGAGGCAATGGTTTCTGCACTGAAGCAACAAGGCTAAATAAAATGACTTGTGAAATTAAAGACTGCCATCTCCTTGAAGAAATTCATCTTGTTTTCCTTCTTCCAACCTTTAATACAGCATTATATTGTCCAGATTGCTTTGGATCTCTTTGTTAAATGTGCTTTGCATCTCTCAGTTAATTTTGTGCCAGTATCACTTTAGGCTGACGACTGTGGGTGTTTGTGTATCCATTAAGCACACTGCCAGGACATGTCCACCATTTGCCACCTCTCCCATTAAATGGCTGTCAGCAGGTTTACAGCTGCTTTCTTGCTTTGCATTAATTTCTGGAACTCAGTAGATGCACTGAAAAGCACCTATAAACAGAGAGCACAGTTTGTCTTGAAATTTCTAAAGGTAAATAGAAATGCCATGAGCAGTTAAGTCATATTTCATATATAGTCATATCAATATGATTAGTAGGAAAGAAGTGTCACTTCTTTTTAAATTTTCTTTTTTCAACTAACCTTTCTTCTTGAGCTCTGACCTCCAAAAGGAAAATACTGCAAATCTAAACAAGTGTATGTCAGCAGATTCTTGCATGTGACTGTTATGTTGAAGTTGTATATAATCCCATGGTGAGATTTACAATTGGTTCCGAAATGAAAATCTGTTAGGATTAGATCAAACATTATCCTGAGATAAGCAGTGTGGGGAATTCTAGTGATTTGTCCATGAAAGTCAGTGTATAGATGTGTTATTAGTATAAGGCTTTTCAAGGAAAGTACTAAAATGCAGGTGTGCTATCTAAATTTGATGGGCTACAGCTAGTTTGCCCACCACATTTATTAATGTGGTGTATTTTTTTTAGACTAGGAAATTCTGATTCTAGTTCTTAAGACAAAGGATCTTTTTTTGGATGAAAATTCCTTTGTACTACTTGAAGCAGTAGAAGGAATAGTAAATAATTAAGTAGTGAAGCAGTAGTTTTGTATATCCAAGCTCTTGTTCAAATACTACTTTGGAAATCTACTGCTGAATGTGTGTGGAAGGCCAGTGCAAGACGTGGGAAAACGGAAGTGTATTGGCTGGAGGTGTGAAGTTTAATCTCAAACTTAATCTCAGAGAAATTTATGTGAGACTTTACAATACTTAGCCCTGTGCTCAAAAACTTCAGACTTTAATTCATTTTAATTTAACATTCTGGAGCATCCTTTGTAGATGAATTTTGAGAATAAATCATTGTGTTGACAAGTTTATAAGCTAATTTGACATGACCAGTGTATGGAAAGTGCCGAAAGAAATTAGTGACTTGTGCAACATCACCCAGAACACAAATGTTGGAGAGCTGAATAGCTCCCAAGTGCTTTGATACAAATACTTATCCTCTATGCTGGATGGCCCAGTCTTCTAAAAATTACCAAAAGTTCTATTCATTCAGCTCTATGTGTCTTCTTACACTGTGCAGGACTGTAAATTTTTCACTCGGCGATGTTCTCTTCAAAATCTTTGTGTTTTATACATTTGGCTGAATATGTTGAGTTGGTCTTTTGAGGGCTGTTCAGTACTGCTTTTCAGGCAGCCAGTGGTTGATCACACTTACCTCTCCTACCAAACCTGCTGGTGGTAAGCTGCCTACCTCCACTGGTCACAGCATGTTGGTGAAAGAAGCATCTTTTAACAATGATCAGGATCTTCCCCACTTTCTCTCACAGAAATTTGTGTTCTTTGTTTTACCCCTATGCAGTATTTCTTTTTACCCAGCATCTCTATGCTCTGTACAAATAAAGTTAGATAAACCTATTCCTAATGCACGAATAAAATCAACTTTATCACCAGATATGTTCTATTCCAAGTAGTTTCTAGGCCACTTAAAGGTAGTACTATAAAGTAATGGCCAACATCTGACTTAAATATTTTGATTTCCTTTCTGCTCTTTAGTAATCATTGCATTGTTGCTGATAAAATGTTGATGGTTATGAAAATGTGAAAAACAAACCAACATCCAAAACAAAATACAAAAAAACCCTTCTAGAAATGCTTATGTTCAACTTTTGTGCTTCAGATTTTCTTGTAAACCATAAACTTCTTTGAGGTTTTTTCCTGCCTCTCAAAATCTTTGGAGTGTCTACTGCTCCATCTTGCCCAGCATTAGTTAAATCAAATCAGCTCTAAGGCACATCTGTATAACATTTTATGCAGGATTCTTTACTGTTTGTCACTGTATGTTTTGATCATTCCCTGACAGTGCTGAAAAAGTACGATATTTTCATGCTGACAGTTCCCTTGTTCTTTTGCCAGGGGTAAAATCCTGTGCTGGCTATGTAAGTGGTTTTTTGTTTGAAAGGTTTTGGGGAATGGGACTGAGCAGGTAGATGTGTGTATAAGTATGTTATCTGTTAGGAGGAATATATATAAAAAACATACTTTGCATATGTAGAGAAATGTATTGAGCTGTGTGTGGTTCATTGTCCTGAGGGAGCTCATTGCAGGTTTTGGTGAAGAGTTTGCCTCCTCCATTTTACCTATCTGAGTTTTATAGTTAAAAAATATTCTGTTACTCCAGAGATCTGTCAGCCACTATGTCAGTGCCATCTCCAGCAGAACACTTTTAAACCTGATCTTTTTGAATATGATTCCAACAGTTTTGGTAGCCATATCAAAAGTAAAGATCTGTTCAATCCCACAACACACTCTGCCACTGAGCTGGGAAAAATTCCTTTCACCTGGAGAAAATAACAGCAGTAACTATTGTTTCCCATCGATGGATTCCGTTGGAGGTGAAAGCAGAGCTCTTTTAAGTGCAATCAAATTGTCCATTAGGAACCAAAAAGTCACAATTTCAAAAGCACCTTTTAGGTATCTTTACATGGAAGATGAGAGAACCCAGCTTTGTGAGGGCTATTAGGCTTGTAGTCATTTAGGGCCTCATATTTTTTTATTTACTTATAATGTGGTGATATGTAGATACAGATATAGATCTATGCATCCACTAATTATCTACAAAACTAAGTCTATAAAGTAATGTTAAAAAGTAAGACATGAAAGTAGGAAAATAAAAGGATCTGAAGATGTGGGATAAGTTTGAAATTTCCCACAAATGGCTTCACTACCCTAAACAAAATTACTTAATTTCTCTACGATGTCTTGTTTGTCAAATGTGTATTTATGAGGAATCAATAGCATTTGTATATCTGAGATGAAAATTCAGATCAGAGTATCATGTAAACAAGAATAGTGATCCTTGCAATAAATAATAAATAGTCTCAACAAGCAGGAAAAAAGATCGTTTTAATATTTTCCTTTATTCCAGACTTTTACCCCTGACCCTGTAAACTGAGGCCTGATATATATTTGGGGCTATGTGGTGATTACATTGTAAGTTCAGAATTTCACTGGAGCTTGCAGGACATTTTGAACTATGGGAGATTTGAGCAAGAGAAATTTAGACTTTAACACTTAACATAGAAATAGCAAACCGTAAAATCACAAGTATGTTAATCAAAGATCTTGGAGGCTCTAGCACTGGGAAGCAAACTACTTCACAAGTACAAGGATTTGTTCCATATTGAAAAGGTACTAATTCAGGTTCAGCCTTTTTTTGCTTAGATACTTGTAACTGAAATCTGATGAATGTTTAACTGATGTCTGACAGATCCATTTATTTATAACTTGAAAATTGTTGGTCAAATCTTAAAGTATTGACATCAAATGTCAGGCACGTTCAGTTACTTGTTTGCGTGAAGAATTTTATCAGTAGAATCAAAATCCTTGTGTGTTTTCCAAACTGCTTTCCTTCCCCTTTCCTCATTTTTCATCAGAAAATAACTCAGCAAGTGCTGTGAACATGTTATGGCTGTGTTAAATGTAAATGTCAAAAGATGTTCTGAAGAGTTGCATTGCTCTCAAATTCCAGAAATCTGCAGGTGAATTGTGTAAGTCATGAAACAGTGAATGGCAACTGGGAAGTTATTCTGAGTCTGGTGCAATTAAGAGAACAGAAATAAAATGCACTTAGGAGGCTTTGTTTTCCTCAACATCTTAAAGTTCCATTGCAGAGTTTTTTACCACAGAATCTCCTAAAGCATACTTTTTGTATATAAAACACTTTGAAAGTATATATTTTTAAAATCCTTTTAACCAAATATATAAGATAATAATGAACATACAAAGAATTAAAATCCTGATGGAATTCTGTAGCTAAAGCAATTTATATAATAATAGGTGAAGTTTTGAAGAACAAAATTTTTCACAGCTGTCTGCCTTTATAATATTTATATAAAAGACTGCTGTTAGTGGAGACTATGCAACCAGTAATAGATGCTGAAGGGGAAGATTTCTTAATCAGTAAAAAGTAAGATGTCATGAAGTCAGCAAAAATAATTAAAGTAGTAGAGATATTTGAAGCCTAATGCAAGTTGCCTCTCTTGCACTTTTTTGTTCTTCTTTTCACTTCTGAGAAAATTCAAGTTTTGTATTTGAGTATGGATTTGTATTTTAAAAAGGGCAGAGTAGCATGTCTTGTAATTCTAGCTCATGTATTTACTAAGAATGTGGTTTGACAGCATACTGTGTATCAGAGTCTCTGATAATAACTGCCTGCCATGGTACTTGATTAAAATAACTTGATGTTTTTTGGATTTCAGGATTTTTTTGTCATTTTCTTTGTCTTGTCTTTTTACAACATGTTGATTAGAAGAAGCAATGTTATGCTGGCTAGAGAACACAGTAATTGCTACCTTCTTGCTCAGTAAAGCCCTAATTAGTGTGAATGAGCATGAAAAATAGATACTAAAATACAGTAGATAAAGGTAATACTGTGCCACAAGAGAAAAGCTTTCTTCATTGTGACCAAATTCTGGCATATTTAAAGTATTAAGAGGATTAAGTGGGTGAATTAAATAGTTGTGCTCTCACACACCATTTGCATTTGAAAAGAGGGACTATGTGGTGGAGTTTAGAGAGGAAATGGGTCCCAGCCTGCTGGTCTCTGCAGGGACAACAGAAATGACAGTGGACCTACTGGGTATCCTCACAGAAGTTTTTCTTACCGAATCATTTTTGGGAGAGCAGCAGAAATGCATAAATACCATTAGATTTAAGATAGATTTACCTTAGATGTATTTTGTTTGTAGATGTGCTTTTCTTACAAGTTTTTGTTACTGAATTACTTTTAAAAATTATTTTGTGAGTGCTTGGTGTTTATACATATATCTATATTCCTCTAATAATTTGGAGTCTTGATTAACCTAGGACTGTTGAGTGCTTTCTTAAAGATGAAAATTATTTTTTAAAAAAGCAGTATGTAAATTTCATGCTGTTATTGCAATATCTCTTTTTGATTTTTATTTTCTGATAAAATTGCTTTCAGGTTCGTGATACCTAAAGAGCATCTCTTCTCTCATGGTGTAGCTAATCACTCTCTGTTTATTCCTTTTTCTCTCATTATATTTAGTTGCTGAATAGAATATCAAATAAATATATTTTGGTTGCACTTACATTTTAGTTGGATAAAATATGTGAAGTTGTTATCATCTTGGCTGCTTTTTCATTTGCATCTACAGATTTCTAATCACTTCATCATTCAATTGTTCATTAGTCTGGTGTGTTTTTAAACAAACCTCATAAGTTATTGTTATATACTCTGAACATTTGCAAGAAATAGCAACTGTTCTTAATTGGATACATCTATATTCTAGTGTTCTTTACTTTTCTGATGCAAATTCTAGTTCTTTAGCTTAGATAGTGTTTCCAGAAATACATTGTTGGCAGCTGAATACGGACTAGATGTTGGCTTTTGCCTAAAGAAGTCAAGTAACCCCTTGCTTAAAACTTTCAGAAGTTCATAGTTGTGGACTTTTCACATCTGACTCCTTCTGAAAAACTGAGCAAGCGTAGGTCCCAAGGAATGTCTAGGCATCAATGATAGATCCATGACATAACACACTATAGAGAGTTCATCTCCTCTTCTTGTGAAAAATGGTAAAACTTTGTAAGCAAGACAAGAGTCTGCAGAGTAGTTTTAGCTTGGCACTTCTGGATTACTTTCATTTGAACTTCAATTAGACAGCAATTTTGTATTAACGTAGAGAGGCTGTGCTACCAACCTCTATTTTTAAAAGCAGATGTCTTTGAAGATATTTTAGTACTAATCAGGCATCCAGGTGGAAAGCTACAGCTTTCTGTTCTTCACCACATGAGATTTGATGAAAGCCTTTCATTCTGCTGTCATTGAACAGGTAAAGAAGAGACTAGAAACTCTCCTTTCTCAACACTGCAATAGCAGGCCAAGATTTGTTTCCCTAAAGAAACTATGCGAATGAGTTGAGAATAGCAGAAGAATAGTTCTGTACCTTTACTGAACTTTCAGATCTTCTTAAATGTGATACTTCTGGCATGCTCTGCTTTGACGGGATTCAGCTGCATTGGGATTGCTTTGCATTTGCCTGGTGTTAATGTGTTTGCTCTCTCAGCAGGTTAAGAAAAAAGTTGCTCTAATTTGCTTCTAGCCATGGGGTTTTTTTCCCCTTGTACTTGATAACAGAAGTAAGAGAATGACCTAAAGAAAAAGAAATTAGAATTATGGTCACGTGAAAAGACAATGCAAATACGACCTACAGTAGTCTTAACTTTCCTTTTGTATAATGTCTTTAAGATATCATTTGATTGGGGATGTTATCAAAAAGGAGGGGAAAGAAAATGCATGAAGTGTCCATCAGTGTAACATCTGATACTGCTCCCTAAAAATAAATGTTGAAAAGAAGACATGTATCACTAAAATACTTTTTACAGTACTGAAAGAAACCTAGAAGGTAGCTAATGCAGAAAATCACAAACACAAGTCTTGAATTTAGAAACTGCTGGCAAATGTCATATGTGGGTATGTACAATTATCATTCCTCACTGGCCAATGTCTGCCTCAGTCTTTAGCATGATTTAAACAAAAAGCTTGAGAATCCAGCATTTGACAGACAAGCCCAGTCCTAGCTGTTTTTGTGACTGTAATGCTTTTTAAAGAGTCATTACTTTCCTGCTACCTAGTTTTGATGTCAAAACTAGTCTGAAAATACTTAAGGTTAGTGCCATGTCTTCAACATGAGGGGCTGCTGCAGATTTTCAGACCGATGGAGTTTTTCTCCTGGCATTGCAAATCAATATGACTGTGTAGTTTTCTTTTAGAGCAAGTTTGGTGGGAAATACTGACTCTGTAAATCATCTTTAAATTGACCAGGGAGCATAAGATTCACATTTCTAAAACTACTTTTTTGAGGCAGTGTGGAGAAGGAAAGAGATTTCAGGTTTGATAAAGCAAGAATAAGAGAGTAGCTCGAGAATCAGACAGTGGTAATTTTTTTCATACATTATAATGAGCTACTGCAGGGTTCTCTGGAAAAGGAGAGCAAAAGTCAGGAACTGAAAAGCTCTTCATGTCAGCTGTGGCATTACTTCATTTAAAGTTATGCTAGTCACTTTGCTGTTAGCAAAATAACAAGCTACTTGAGTAGTATTGTGTAATGTTTATAAAGATGTTACAAGTGCTGTTTCTTTTCAGAAGGGCTGGGTGATATTCTTTTCAAAAATAATTTTTAAAACCAGGCTTTTTTGTCTAGAAGGATTAAGATAATTAGGCAAGATAAAAGCAGCAAGTCTTACAATTCACAAGCAAAATGGCTATTTTTAGAATTTTCATATTAGTTGATTTCTGACATTGAGTTCTTCACACAGTATACAGTTAGGAACTGTATTATTTCTTTTCTGTTGTTCTTTCCTGAGCTCCATTTTTTGCTACAACGTTGCTTGCTCTCTTCAAACTGGTTCCTGTGCACAAGTGAGCAATTCCTAAATAATTCATTAATTTGAATAAAATAATGTTTGTACAGGGCCAGGCAAAGCTATGACTAATCAGCACCCTATTACCAGTTGTGACCAAGGTGCCAGACTAAGTAAACAGGGCAAGCTGTTCTCAAAATTTCTAAAAATACTCAATAAAGAAACCCTTCCTAAATTTGAAATGGATGTTGGTTTCCTGAGTTTGTCATGCATCTCCAGCATGAAATTGGGCTAGTAGCTTAATTTTCCTTATGCACAGCTGTTCCCTATCTCTAAATACCCTTAGAAGATGGTTATGATGATATAGCTAACAGTACTGAAAGTGTATTTGATAATGCTGAAAAGATCACTCAGCAGTAAACGCTAATTTAACCTACAGTCATATATAGCATGGGACATTTTTCACTCTAAATGGTGTGCAGTTCAATGTAAAGCAGCTTGAAATAATCCAGTTGAACATACTACAGAAGCTTGGATTTCATCTGTCACCTCTGCCATCATGGTCCCTTCTTGGCTACTAATTTATTTGTCTCTGTTTTTAAAAAAATCTTTTAAATGTGCAAATTTGAATCTGCTAATTTAAGTAACATCACAACCGGAACTTGTTTTGTTGGTAATTTAATAGAGCAGAATTCAACTTGGGACAGACCAGGCAAAGCAGAAGTAGCACAGCTGTTATTGTAAATGTCTGCAAAACATAAAAATGAGTGTTCTTGCTTAAATTAAATATGAGGTCTTGAAATCTTGTAATTGAAAGTTCAGCTTCTGTAATCATACTGTTTATCTCAGATGCAGCTGACACATTCTAGTATAGCCTGGGGAACTTGGAAATGAAGGAGGCAGGAAGCCAGACCAGTGTTGCAGTCAAGATTGAGTTATGTTCTGAACTGGAAACTGGAGGAGATTATAGATTGCAGTCCCTGAGTGCGTTGTAGAGGTCACAAATTAATTAGCAAGGGAGTATGTTGATGGAAATGAATATATAGGTTTCATATCAGAGGGTTTGCAGTGCTAATGTGTTCTTAGTCATTGCTGAATTGGGCAGGAAGAAGATAGGGCATAACCAGCAACTCTCTTGAGTCTGTGAAATCGAGTGCAGGAGATTTGCAGATGATTTGCCTTCGTGAAACAAGATTTAAGATTCAGACTTTGAGCTCCTGTGGAATATCAGTATAGTTAACATGCAGGTCTGCAAATTAATTTCTTGATTGAAAGTCTTGGAGAAAACATGCATCACCTTGGAATTTAATTCTAGAAAAAAAAATGCAAATGTTGGGCTGTGGATTGATTTAATTACCTGAAATCCCTTCATTTTACTTCTGCTTTCAGTTGAGCTGCCACTGTTATTTGCTGTGAATCTTAATGTACTGATGTTTACAGAAACCTTGGACAACTAATGGGAAGACAGATGTTTCCTGATGTTGTCTTCCAGAATATCTAGAGTAGCCTATTTTTTATTTGAACAAACATATAAAACATCTTTTTGTGTGTGTAACCAGTGTTTCTAGAGATAACCCAAGCCCATAGTATGAATAAAATTAATGGTTCCATTGCTCCTGTCCCATGTAGAAAAAAAAATTCTTTCATTTTTAACTGTGCTAAATATATTTTTTGTTGACTTTTATTTTATATATAGGCATTAAAATGTATCTGCTGTTATATATGTCACTATGGTCCTAGTATATGATTATGAGAATAAAATCTATACTTCAGAACTGTGACTTCTGAAGTTGTTTGCCTCTGATATTTTAATGCACAGACAATTAGGCAGGATTAAAATGTTACCTTACAGCATTTTAGATGAGGACAAACACTGGAACACCAGTCACAGAGCATTACAAGTTAGATTTACTGTTTCCAAGCCAAATCTATTGAATGGGTAAATGCTTTGCTCCCCTTTTTTTTTGTAGATCTATTTTTGTTTCTACAGCAAGATTAGATTTAACATTGGAGATTGTCCTGATAAAAATTACCACCTAGTGTTCATATATTGAAGAACTTGCAGACTTTAATTAGAAATAGTCAATGCAATGGATGACAGATTTCTGCTCCTGAAGACTGGCATTTAGTGTACCCTGTATTTGAAGTGATACAGAAAATCCTCGTTCTCTGTTTTTCGTCTGCATTTCTATTTGCTGGTTTGAGTGTTGCATGTATTGCCTTTTCAGCTCTGTAGGAAACACACAACTCTTGTCTTTTTTTTTTTTCCCTAAAAAGGGGGTTTGTTTTTATTACTTAGGCAGAACAGGAGAAATTGTAAAGCAAGATGGCAGGGTTGTGAGATTAATTTTTTTTTTCCCATGCATAGTTGAGTTGCTCACTGTAGTCAGTAGAAGTGCGTATTTCAGGAGAGTCATTTAGGCACTGTATATTGTAGTCATTCTTTTGCTAGTGTTGGCACTCTGAATGTTTTTTGTTTTTCCAGAGGTGTCTGCCTCAGTCCTCTCAAACTTCTACCAGAATTAAATTCTTGCAGTTAGACATTGTTGGTACCACTTCTTTGTCTCTTAGAAAACTACATTACTGGTTGTTCCCACAGATTTATACAGCAGAATTTACCAAACATTAAATGGCATAATTCGTGCTTCTGCAACTGTATCTCTTTTTCTCCTATTTAATTTAAAATTTATCTTTCAAGTTTGATAATGTGCTGCACAGCAAGGTGGTGCCACTTCACTATTTTTTCCCCCTTTTTATTTTTCTTTTTTTTTTTCCCTCCCTCCTCACTGAAGAAAGTAGAAGTAATTTCTGTTTTGGAAAAAATTCTGTAATGGTCCCCAGTCATATGGAAGATGAGCATTTCTGCTGTCTTTGTTTGGTGTGTCAGAAAGAGGATCAAAGGCAAGGTTTTTGTTGATTGTTTGAGGTGGAACGGATGGATTTAGTTGCCAAGTTGCTTCTGTTAAGTAATCAAATTTTCCATAGCAGTAAAATTACTTATTTTAAAATGATTTGCATAAAAGACTCTTCAAAAGTGTCTTTACAGAAATAAGGAAGCTTTTTTTTCTGCTGCTGATGATTAGAATAGAAATTAATGCAGGAAAGGAAGGTTTTGGAAAATGCAGCATAATAGAACACCTCCCTCTGGTGGTAGATATTACAGTTCAGCCTGCTCTGTTGCACCGTGACTAGAACCTTCGTGGCGGAAATGCCACTGCTACTGAAGGGCTGGGAGAACTTTTTAAAAAGATAATTGAATTACCTGTATAGTTTCCTCTCCCCTGGGTATTATGAGGGAAGTTTAGGCTGCTTGACCCCCTTCACTCTGAATTTGTCAGGTAATCCATGCTTTCTTCTCCTCCCATCCCTGCTGGGATTGGTTGCATTTTGCCATTTTTGCTGGGCTGTAGGAATAGGCTCTATGGATGTTGGTGCTTTAGGCAGGTAATCAGAACAGTATGCATGAAACAGCTCATAGCTTCTAGCAATCATTTGGCTCGTTATGAAAATCTAATTAATCTTTTCGTTTATTCATATTTAGCTGCTTGGTCTGAATTTCATGTGCCAGTCCTCAGTTAGTTTCCAAAGTAATATCTATAATTACTTATACTTGAAACACAATTAGCCACCTTAACTGGAGGAGAAGGGTTGCTGTTAACTGTTTATCTTGTAGGGTATTGATGCCAAGAAACAGATTATTTCAAAGATATTTTTTTAATCTGCTGAACAGGGATGGGTTCAATCTATCAATCAGGCTTGTGAGCTCCCAAAGAGGCTGTAGAATTCTTATTACTAGCTCTGTTTAGGCATAACAAGAATGCTTTAAAATGCTTCTTAAAGGCATATTTTAGTTCCTTGCTTTTCATGCCCATTACACTTCAGAAAATGTAGCAAACTAGCAGAACGTGTTAGAATAACATTTACGATCCTCGTTTTCCTTTCTGTTTAGTAAGCATTTTATGATGATTTTTCCTGTTGTTCTTTCACAGCATAGTGAAAACTGCTCTTATCCCCCCCATCCAGGCTTGAGCACTCAAAACACTTTTAGCTTTGTTTTGTATGTCATTAATAGAAGAACCTGTGAAACCTTGTAAATCTTCTCCAAGGCTCCAGTTGAAAAGCAAAAAATCTGGGACATTTTCATTAGGAATCCTAATTCCATGACTGTGACACTGTTAAACTCAGAGAAACAAAACTTGAGATATGGAGGACTGGCTACAGAAGCCTGGTTTTATGTGCAGGATCCCAACATTACCAGCATTTAATTAATGCATTGTTCAAGGTCAGCACATCACTGCTCTGATTTGCACGTTGGTGCTTTGCTACTGTAGACTCCCCTTTAAGGGATTCCACACCTATTGAGCCAGCTAACAACCCTTTGCAAGCCAGAGCTCTGAAAACACCACTGGTGGAAGGTTACTTTTCCATATCTGCATTAACTTGGAAGTGATAGCACAAGAAGTCAGATCACATCAAATGACAAATCATGGATATGAGAAGCAAAAGGATTGTTTTCTTCTTACACGTCTTTTATTGTGCTTTGTCTTGATACGGAGATACAGACATAGACAAGAGTGGGTGTTTTAGGCAATTTCAGCAATGATCCTCCAGCACTGACAAGCAGAAGGATCACTTCATCATCATAAGAGATACTTTAAGTTCTCATGTCTTTGTTACTTAAAAATAAGGTGAATTGAGGAGCAGTGTATTTATCTGTGTTTTCCACTGAGGGGACAGGAATGCAATATTCTGAGGAGAGCAGTTTTTCCATTCCTTTTCTTTTTCTACACTTCTCTGGTTTCTTTGCATTAAAAGAAGCATCAATATCAAAATAGTCAGCATTTGTAAGGAAAAAAAAACACTTAAAAATCCATGAACTTCAGATATTAACTCAGTAGATTACTTTTTTTTGTAGCCATTTTGTACCAATTTCAAATGTTGAGATGTGTTCCAGCTTTTTTCTTTGGGACCAATTGGCTAATAATGAAAATGGTTGTTGTCTTTGACTTATATTCAACACTTCTAATGCCTTCTTCTAAAAGACAGTTTTAATAAGAAATAAAGAAACATTTATTAATTCAAAACTTCATCATGTTTTGTTGCTCACAGAGAGGCCCAAGCAATGTTTATTTCATGTAGGCATTCGATGTCTGTGTCTGATATTTTTGTTCCTAAAGGACTGGAAAAGAAATATTAATATTTAAACTTTACCGAGAATAAGCATGGCGTGCTTAAGTACGAGCTTGGTTTCTGAGCCATGGTGTTCCATAGTCAAAATTTAATGTAACGCGGTGGTTTGTGGCAACCACAACTAGGGTGAGGTCTCAATGTTTGAGCTTTGTGGGATTTATAAACCTAAATCAGGTTTTCTTTTCTTTGTCCTTGAGCTCTTGCTTTTTTTTGTTGGTTGGTTGGTTGTTTTTTTTGTTGTTGTTATTGTTGCTGCTGGCAGGTTGAACACTGCTCTCCAGCATTTCTATATGATTATAGTATGTGGTGGAGGAGATGGTAAGTGGGAGACTACAGCTACTCCCTTAAGCTTCTGGACTCCTTGCGTAGGTAATGAGCTCTGGAGCTTGAGGCAAAGGCAGAAAGGTGTCAGATGAGATTTCAGTGAGTGTTCTCATTTGTATGATTAAAACATTACTTCAGTTTTCTTCATATTATTTTAGGTTATTGAAGTTACAAATTGCTCATATAAACTCTAACCATTGCAAAGTTGTTGCCCCAACAACTGAGGACTGTCAGACTGGGAGCTTCCTCTCCACGCTTTCCTGTAGCTACTTTGTTTGAAGGGCAGATGTGTATTACAAGAAGAAGCATCAGGTTGCAGTAAGATTGAGAAGAGTGGGGAGATTACCCCTTATACGTCATCATTCATTGCTTTGGTGGTAAAACCTAAATAGTGAAAAAATACTAAATCTTCCTTACAGACACACATTTCAAAGCATTTGGTTGGCTCTGGGAGAGTGAGGCCAGGAAATGGGAGTGCGTGCTCTCCCTTTTCTTCCAGAACAGCCTCTGGGCTGTTCAAAGGAAAAGAATCTGATAAATAAGTGATTCTGGGAGATGTTTTGAGAGTTTCGGTATTGGTTGTTATTAAGGTGCCCTAACTGAAAATAAAGATGAGGGAACTGATGAGTGGCTTACTACTAAGCAAGGTTTCATCTACTGCAGAGGCCTTTGGTCCCTTGTGAAAATCCTGTTAATTTATGACATAGTCAAACATTTGGGAATGTTTGAGCCATAAATGTGACTATTATTGACAGAAAATGAGGCAAATGTACACATTAATTGGAATCACATAAATTAGACTGGAGGAATTAATTAAAAAATAATAGACATGTGTCTTGAAATCGGAAGGTTCTCTCTAGATATTGGAAAGGGCATGGTAAGGTGACTTGCAAGATGGCTCCAGTGTAAGAAGAGCTAATTGAAACATTTGTTTTATTAAAATAATAGTTCCTATGTGTCCAGAATAAATATGAGTTGTAATTAAATTCTGTCAGTTAACAATCCATTTTCAAGATCTCTCATTTATTATAAATGCACCTTGAGAAGTTCACTTCATTAATTTGTTTCACAGGACTTGCTGCTGTTACAAAGTGCTTGGTTTATGGGTTCGTGGGTCAGTTTCCTCCATCAGAACAAATGTTTCTCCCCCTTTAGGAGTGTAAGTTTTGATGTCTCATCACTCTGAATTTAGTTCAAACTTCTGCATTTACTGATCTGTTTAGTTTCATGAAGGGATAGCAATGCTGAAAGAATTCTAGTGATAAACATACCAAAATTTAGGGGAGTAATAGGGGCGCGGGTTTTATGGGTTGTGTGCTGCTCTTAGTCAGTTTTATGCTTGTGTTTTTAAGCTTTTTCTAGAATTGTCTTGTCTGTTGTAAAATGCCCATGTCACATATTTTCCATGATGTCTTTGAGGGCAAATTCTACAGATCACAGCTATTTAGATGTTTTCCCCAGGTACTTTTTAAAAATTTTCCCATGTTTAATTCTGTTATATCTCTGCTGTATTACCCTCAGATCATGTTAAATGTTTGTTCTTCTCAATTGCCAGATGGGTCTTCAAATTGCTGCAGGATTTTACTTTTCCTGGCTGTTAAGTAGTGGAGTTCCTTGTCTTGTTTCTTGGAGTTGGTAAAATTGTTGAGATTGCCATCTTTAGCAGAGGAGCATGTAAGAGTCCTTGGCAAACTGTTGGTGTCTTACTAGTCCACTCTGGTATATGCCCTTCCTAATGAATACCCATTCCATGTATCATTTAAAAACAAAATATTTCTTGCAGTCATGATGGAGTGGTTTCTTTGTCTTCCTCAGTTACTTAAATTTCATGCTTTACCCCTGCATTGGTCTATTACAAATATCCTTTGATACAGATTCAAGAATCCATAGAATGTCAATTAGTTGGGTATTAAATTGTCTTCATGTCCTAATTTTACCAGGTGCAGGTGCTGTATAAGCCAGCCCCCCATTGGTTTTAGGCTTTGCAATGTAACAGTACCTTCAAGTAGAGCTTTCTCACTCTATGTGCTCTGTAATAAATTGAAGTATGAATGCTAACTGTGAACCTTGGGGATTCTCTAACAGGAAATTTAAAGTGGATTGTTAAAATAGGAGTTTACTCTTCATGGCTTCAGCACTTTGGAGCCTGTAAAAGTCAATAATATTTATTCTTTTTTATGTTGGTGAGTTTTCTGGAATAATGAAATTTTAGTTGGAATAATGTACGTCTGCTACTTTACGTAAGAATGGGAAACGTGACACCAGGGTACAGAAGTTTTCAGTGACCTTGTTCCTGGTCTGTACTGAAATAGCTACAGTAAGCAAATTGTCATTATCAGGCAGAGCAAGGAGTATTTGTTCTGTGGGGAAGCCGCTCTCAGGGGATACTTTGTAGATGATAATGAAATTCCTATTTCATCAATTTAGGATTTCACAACTGCTTTGAAAATGATGGGATCATATGCTGTAAAAATGGCAATATTTTTCATGTCTGTCAAGCAATGTGTTATAAGTCTGATTAATACAGTTGCTGTAGATTCTTTTGTACAAAACTGCATTTTCCCTCCTTAAAAACATGTCTGCATATATAATAATGACCTGGATCTTAAGTTGAAGGTCATCTCTAACAATGTTATGCTTGTTGTCTTGATAGTCCTTGCTTATTAGCTATTCATGAATTTTCTTGCTAAATAATAGGCAAAATCTGGTAGTCAAATCTAGAGGTTTCTGTGTAACTTTGAGGAAGAATCATTTTATTGAGCCAAGGGAAATAAGGTTTATTATGGAATGTCATCTTTAAGCAAGGAGTGTCTTTTTGGAGAGAAAACCAGCTCGAAACACATAATCATCAGACTTCCTCCCACCCATCAAAAACCCAACCAACCAAAACAAGCAAAAAACTCTACAACAAAACTCCCGCCAAGCTAAATCCCCAAAATATTGATACATTGCATAAGATTTACAAATAAGGCGGTGTTATATACCTTGATCCTTATTCCTGAGTGATAAATACATGTAATTGCAGCTGTGTTGCCTCAGTGTTTGCCACCCTTGCAGATGTGTCTTTTTTATTTTGCCTTTGTAATACTTCTCTGCTTATTTGAAAAGACAATGAAATGCTTATGAAAAACTCATTATATGCAATATGCAAAGCTCAGTGTTATTTAAAACTTAGTAATAATGTGTTGCCATTTTAAAAAGTATAGCAATCATAAAGGATAACTTAGCATAAAGCGCTCATTTAATTTTTTCTTCATGAAGAAGAAAAGCTGAAAAAAAGAGAAAATGTTGTATTTATGAATAAAACCCCTAAGAGCTGCATAGCTTTCCTGTATCATACATGCTCATAACTCTAAATAAAGTTGTTTTACAGAAAATCACCTTTCTAGTATTTTTACTGTTTAATTCTTTCAGTACTTTGTACTGTGAAAACGATGAGATCTGCTGCTAGCTCATATAAGAATATACTGCAATTGTAATTTTGTACTTTGCAGTCTAAGATATTTTATGTATGTAATTATAAATATAATTTACTATAATTAATACACACTTCTGATTCCTTTTTATGACTTTGTTTTCACCTCTTAATGTAAGTGCTTGTGTGTATTCTATGGCGCGTTCCCCTAATAGCCGGATATCTGTATTTATTCTCCAAGTGGGCTAATGCATCTTTCTATCTGCATGTTATTTAAAAAGAAAAATCCTAAAACTTCTCTTTCCAAGTGTAGTTTTATTGCCAGACCATTATTGGAGCTCTAGATTGCATTCAATATGTACTGAAAGTGAAGGTTTTGTCCATCTCACCTTAATTTATTATGCAAAAAGTAGTTACATGTGAATAACACTTGAAATGCCTTCAGTAAGCTATGAACCAGAGAAGTTAGTGACGAGTTCTCAATAGGTAAATAAAATATTTGGGCTTTTCAGTACTGTTTCCTGGCCATATGTGAACAGTTTCTCTGTTCTCAGTTCTGTTAACAGACACATGAAGAAAAGAAGAAAAAAAAAAAAAAGCCGTAACTTAAAGATTTCACAGTAGCAGTTTCAATGTCAGTAACATTTGTTACTTCCCATAGAGTAGTCTCAGAAAGCAGTTTCTTTTAATTGTGGAACTGTTTTCTGAGTAGACGACTGTAAGTCTGTTGTGTACATTGGGATGCTAATGGACTGGAGACATTTGATGTTATGCCAGCACATTAATTTATGCTCTGTAAAAGAACAAGTTGCTCTGGGAATAAAAAACATGTAGATTGTGCATTTAATGCAGTCTAAGAAGCTAGCACTCTCCAAATAACCTTTTTTGCTATTTCACATTGCTATGTTATGGGAACTGTAGGATTGAAGAGTAAGGAAGTGTAATATTTCCTATCAGTTAAAATAATTACTTTAAAGACTGATTTTTCTCCCCTTAGCATGCTATTTACTCTGACACCTCTTCCATAACATATTTGGATGAACTTATTCTTTTTAATGAAACATTTGTTATAGGTCAGAGAATAGGAATTGTTTGTAACTTAGACTCTCAAAATAACCCAAAAGGAGATTTTTGGAGATGGCGTGATTTCTTATGCCATAGCAGGAGTGCATATGAAGAAACAGTCTGGCTTAGTATTAAGTCATTTCATGTAATACTTTGACATGCCTGTCTTTTTCAAAAGAAATGCTTTATGATATGCTGATAATGTTCATACTTACCGTTACCTTAAATTTTAACTGATTGTAATCACAGAAGTTACCAGAAGCTGTGAAGGGTCATTTCCTGCTTAGTCACAGGGCCCTTAGTTAAGGAAAAGTTGAGAACTCAAGATTTTCTTAGGTACTTTGTTGGATATTGATGGCTAAAGAAGGCTAGGTACTGGAATGGGGACTGTCTGATTTCTTGTGTCACAGAATCAAGTATTTTAGGTGGTGGAAGGGTTTGGGTGTCCTAAATATTTGTTCTTGAGGCAATGGGTGAAATGACCATGCTGGGAAGATGGGCTCTTGCAGGTTGCTCACCACAACCTGGTAACAGTAACTGGACAACTGAGCTTGAAAGTTTTAGGGCTGTGCAGAAGGTGTGATTTTGTGTGGCAACTCCAGTTTTATGGGCTAGAATCAGAAGCTGTAAAGGCAATCGCTTTCATTATTGATGTTATCTTACTGATAAAAATGGGCAAAAGATTGTCCTGCAAAAGAAAGTCTTACCTGAAGTCTGGAAACAAATGCGGCTTCTTGCCTTCCTTTAGTCTAAGCTATTAGAATTCATTGTATATATAGAATATGAAGTGTTTGAGTCGTGTCTGTCCATTCACATAGTTGTTGTTTTGTTTACAAAGAAATACTAGGCAACAAAACAAAAATAACACTCTTAGTATTAATTTCCAGTGCAGAAGAGCTCTGAGATATTCTGTTCTTGCTCAACTATTTGAGGTATACTGGGTGTGTAACTCTTGAACTCAACAAAGCAAAAGGATTTTGGAGTTTGAAGCAGCTGACAGGTGCTTATTCTTAGCAGCTTTTTTACCAAGCAATAATAGTTATTGAATGCCTTTCATTCATTTTATTGATAGATTTTTCCATCTACTATTACCCCATATTTGTAGGAAAGAACAAATTTTCATGTCTTATTTTGATGCTGACTCCACCATATTGTTAACAACAGGATGCTTTGCAGTTTAACAAAAAAAAAAACATACCCACCACAGCCCCCCCAAAAAGCCCCAGAAACCAAACCCACCAAATCTGAAGGCAGTAGAGAAAGGGAGACAATATTGAGAGGAAAAAGAAAACATCTTTTCTAACAAATGGAGAAGGCTTGTGTTAAAAATTGCAAAGATGCATTTCATTATCCAGGAATGGGCAGTGCAGGTTTCATGGACTTTCAGTCACCCTTGTGCATTTTGGCACAGATTTTGCTAGTATAGTGAAAGTCTCAGGAAAAATTTTTTAAAAATTAAATTTAAGTGTTCTTCATGCCTTTCCAATTAAATAGGAACTTCTGCAGATGATGATTAATTTCTTGCCAACTGTTCTGGTTTTTCCTTGTTGAGATTATTAGGTGAGGTCATTGTTCTGTCAACAGAATTGCATTCTGATTTTAATCAGAATAAAGCTTACCTTTCAAAACTTGCCAGGGTCTTGCCTGTATCATGTGTGTATTTTTGTTTTATTTGTTAAGCAGTTAAGGCTTAACTGGATTTATTCAGGCTCAGCTCCCCTGGAAATACTGCCAACTTTTATGGTGCTTGCAGGAAAAGCAAGGTGATCTGCAAGTTATTTGTGTTAATGAGAGTCCTGGTTTACAGAAGCCAAATGCCCCCCAATACATGGACAAAATACAAAGGCAAGCTTCAGTTACAGTTCTTGTGTTTGGGGTGCTTGGGATCATCAGTCTTAAGGCTTTTCTCAAGTACTGTTGTCTGTAATAAAGAAGGGGTGGGAGTGTTCTTGGGTTCCACTCAACTGAACAGGCTAAAACGTTTTTGAAAGTTAATTGATTTGCCATCAGAGTAAAAGTTACTTCTGAACAGGGGGTCATGGGTTAACAGAGGCAAAGAGCATTTCACTGCCATGGTGGATTTTGCTGCTGCAGCAGCTCTGAACTGTTAAAATTGCCGCAGCTGCCTGTTTGTGGCTGGTGCAGAAAAGTGTCTGAAGCCTTCTTGATTGCACAAACACACAAATAAAATCCAGATCCCCAGTTTGGGTTAGACTTTGTTGATACCTAGTGAGGCCTGAGTAGAATGTCTTCCTGAATCCTGTAACACTCATCCCTGACAAAAAGCTTCCCACTGGTTTTTCAGAGCTGTATTGTGGAGGTGGATGATTTCCTGTCTGCCACCTTCTCCCTCCTCCTCATCATCCTTCCCCTCCTCCTCCCGGCTTTAAGCTTGCTCCTCTCCTGTCTGGACTTCTGGCTGACTCTTCCACAGTTAAGGCTTAATTTCTGGCAAATCACTTAAATCCTAAATTAGCATTTAGGGACTGTTTGACTGTAGTGCTTCCCAATCCCAGTGAGTCATGTTGGCAACCTGTGTTTCTAACACATCATCATCTGCAAATATTTATAGACTGCTCTGTTTTCTTCTCTGTCATGACATAATAATAAGCAACCAAATATTGATTTATCTATGTATTTATGTATTGAATAAATTCTACCCTTGTATGTAATTTAGAAAAAACGTACTTAGATACCAAGTGGTGGTGCACTTCATCTTCAGCTGTCTCTTTACAAGGAGGAGGTTAGAGAACTAGATGCTAAGCAAACCAAAATTCACTTGGTTGGCAGGTGTGCTTCCCAGAGGCAGAGTGTGCCAGACTGAAATCCAGTAGTGTAGCTGGTAGACTGATGCTATAAACAATCATATATCAGGACTGCAGATTTGGGAAGAAGCTTTCAGTGGCGAATTTGCACTTGAAAATATTTCCCCTCAAACCCAAATCTGGTTTGGAGGCAAGGTAAGCCGGAGGGTGATATTTGTCAAACATGTGAGATTTGGACTATGGGGGCAGTTTGAAGACAAGTGTGACTTGGCATTTGCTGATAAAAAAAAGAAAACTTTGAAGCCAAATCATTTGTACACATCTTCAATGTATTTTAGTGATTTACCTTCCATACCTAACTCTCTGCTCTTAGATCAGTGGGCAGCTTTTAGTGCCAGTGTTGGAAAGTGAAGGAAGGAGGAAATGCCCCAACCTTCTCCCCACTGGCTCCCACACATTCCCCCCCAAATACCCATTAAACCAGTGATGCAGAAGCAATCCCTCACCAGCTCTCCATGCTAACCTGTCACTGTAGCTGTGTACACTGGCTTTGCCAAAACTGTTGCTGATGGAATTTTGTATAATAGCAGTGAAAAGTGTAACATTCCCATATTACATTCCTGTATTACATACCTTGGTTCATCTCTTACTGGGTGTCTGCTCCCTTTATGTTTCTGTACATGTGTTGTGTAAACCCTTTTAAAAATTATACCATGTGCTTGTGGTAAGCTTTGAATGCTCTTGGATGGCTGGGGAAACAAGACCTTTGTGTAATTCTGAAAATGTATTTTCTCCAACAAATAACTTTTAAGTTATTTTAAATCTGAAGTAAGAACTTGAAGGCCACAGAGTGATGATACCTCTGGCAGTGTTTTGAGCTTATTTTTGTTACATGGGGGTTTTTGCATAAAATTTGGTGAATAGACTGAGCAAGTGGGATGACGTATGAAATCTTGATTTTGATAGATTTCCAGAAGAAACAGCCAGACGATGACTCTACTCCCAGCACAAGCAACAGCCAGTCAGATTTGTTCTCTGGGGAAACGAACAGTGACAACAGCAATACCTCTCTAACCACGCAGGCCGCTAACTCCAACCAGCAACTTTTGACAGAACTGAATGTAACTTCACCGAGCAAAGAGGAATGTAAGTGCTCGAGTCCTAAGTGAAAGCAAAGGAGGCATAATAAACATTTTGCTTTGTTCTCAGGTTTATGTTTCACTGACTTCCTCTGGAAGTTAATGGCCTGGCTTTTGGGGTGAAGGGGAAGGTTAGAAGCTATTCACAAAATAGACATTGACAGCTTTAACTGAAGAATAAATAGGAGTTTTTAACTAACTTTACATTTGATATATTGTATTTCATGTATATGTAAGCCATTTGATGTGTGGGAAAGAATTTAATTGTGAGAAACTCCTTCTCACATTAGTGGTAAATTTGTATGTATATTCTTGCATCAACACCAGTATCTTGTGAAATTTGACTTTTAAACTTGTTGGTTTTTAATTACTGTAGTTGCACATAACACTGACTGTAATGTGTGTTGTCTAGACTGCTACTTGCATATAACTTGCTTCATGTGGTAATTTATCTATTCTTTCATGACCTATCTTTTGTCTTTATTGAACTGTCAGGTAAAAATTCTCCCTGAAGGTAAGTTAGAATGCTTAGCAAACACAGTGAGATAAAATTGACTTTTAAATTATTCTTAACCTCTGTATGAAGTTCATCTTGCATCTAATATATTGAGTTGTAAAATCTGTATTCTACAACCTAAGCTCCAGTGTGTAATTTGTAGCTTCATTTTTCTCCAGTTTTAGATTTATTTTAGAAGATGCTCTATGGAGAGAAACCCCCTTGAGCTGAGATTACTTTAGGTTGTGGCTAGTGAATAGATCTACACATTGCAAGAAAATGTTTTTTTTTCAGTAGGAAATTTACAAGAGCTAGTCTGGTTCTTGAACATTTAGGCAACTACTGGAAATAACAATGTTGGCAAAGCACTGGGACTAAAACATGTTGCTTTCATTTGTGTGAACTCTTTGCTTAGGATGGTTTTGCTGAGTTGTCAAAGTATTTATTCTGTTTACAGATATGAAGAGTTTTTAATTATGCAGGTTGGCTGTGGACAAAGCATAAAATGTCATTTTGGGATTGTGGTGGTTTATTAGACTAACTAAAGTAAAACTTTTAAACTGTGATGTTATCTATCTGTATTTGAGAATATTGTCAGAAATACAAGTGCTCAAATGTGAGTGTTCTGTGGCAAGTTCTTGTCATAAGACTAAACTTGCCATGTAGTTCTTGTCTCTGCTTTCTGTACACAGTTGCTGCTGACCACCTTTCCATCTCTTCCTTCTGTTCCATGCTTCTTCAGGGAAAACTGTAGTCTGCTGTAAAAACAAGGCCTTAATACAAGCTTTCTGGGGAATTCAGGAAAACACATTATGCTTCAGCAACCCATTTGGGCCTTCACAGTGCAGGAGACTTAGAGCACCTCGCTCACTTATTAGCCAGTGTCACAGGCTGCTTTTGTAGTGCTTATTGGGTCAGCTTTTCTGAAAATTTGTTCAGGTAGAAATGAAATTGTGTTACAACAAAGTGTTTCTGTTGTGGCTGAGAAAGATTTGGTAAGTGGGAAGGTGATTACAGGAATGGGAAAGAAATTAAATAGTGTCCTTCATCCTGAATTGCTGCAAGCTTGTGAGCATACACTGAACATGATGGATATTAGGCAGCACAGCCTGCAGAGCATTTGAAAATATTGCCTATTAAAAAAACTCTTTTCATGACTTCCTGCTGGGATGTTTTTAAGTGAAATACAGTGGAGAGATTTATTTACAGCTCTGCCTATTCTCACATCTCCACTACCTCTTTAATGAAACTTAATATCATTTATCAGAAATAATTATGTACAGATGGAGATTTTCTGATGGATAATGACCTCATTGTGCAAGATTCTTTCCTTTAATGAAGAATGCCCAGACTTAAATGTCTTTTAGATTTTAGTTTGAGGTTATCTTTTTCTGTGCAGTATTTATTTATTTTGCAGCATATTCTGTAAAGTATGCACTGCTCTTAGTACAACTGTGTTCTTCAAAGACTGATACTTCTGATACTTCTCA
Organism: Ploceus nigricollis; assembly: GCA_013399945.1. Classification (NCBI taxonomy): domain Eukaryota; kingdom Metazoa; phylum Chordata; class Aves; order Passeriformes; family Ploceidae; genus Ploceus; species Ploceus nigricollis. The sequence goes on from VXBC01013192.1 coordinate 832,868, forward strand.
CTGCCATGTTATGATGTACAGCTGTGTTCTGTTCTGAATAGAATTGTGGTAATTCACCAGAAATCAACTGTATGGAATCACTGTGGTAATCCTTATCCAAGTGTGGGAAAATTTATCTAATCGGGAAGGATCCTCATATTTCATTCCACTCACCTCTCTTTCCTTTCAAGATTTTGAGTCTTGCATCAAGGCATTTGCCGCAGTACTTGAGTCCACAGGGTAAACAGTAGGGACAAAATTGCAGCAAGTCATTTAGGCAATTAAAGTCATTCATGTTACAACAACTGAAGAAAACCATAGAAATCACATGGTAGGATTCATACTCTGTATCAGAGAAAGTGAAAGGGTTTTTGTACTTGTTTTTAAATAACTATTTCCTTTTTATCACAGAATGAATTATATAGGAGAAAATTTCTTTGAACTATATTTTTCAGGAGTTCAGTTTGACAGTGTGTAAGTATTTGTGTGGTTTTTTGTTACTGTTTTGATTTTATGTGAGAGTTGCATTTGCATTCCTGAGCGTCTTACATATGCAACCAGGTTATACTGACTTTCCATGTCCCACCAGCCTCAGTTCTGAAGAGTTACCTACCACAATGGCTGATGTGCCTTCTAATATCTCTCCCCCTTATAGGTGAAAGGTAGTTCTCAATATTATATTTACAGTCAACAAAAATGTGATAAAAATTTATACCCAGAAGTTCTCAATATTATTTACCATCAACAAAAAATGTGTTAAAAATTTATACCCAGAGACAATGGCACAACTTCAGTAATTTTTTTCCCATCATTCACATGTCTATGATCTTTTATGATCTATTACTAATCATTGATTTTTAAAAAATTCTGTGAAATTGGTGAGGGGAGAATTCTATGGAATTGGGTTTTTTTCCCCCTTCACATATACTTCTTGAGTTGCCTGTTTCTGTCCAAAACTTTCAGGTCTCACCAGTTGCAGTAAATTTTCTGAAATAAACTTGCAAACAAAGAGTAATATTGATATTGGTATAGCTCTAGTTAGTCTAGAGCTGCATGGATTTTACTGATCCGTTTCTTAACGGGTACTTAAATCAGTCTAACTTTTGTTCTGCTGCTGCTTTATGTGCAGAAAAGTTTAATCTGTTCACATTTTTCCTTCCATCTCCTCCTTTCATTTAGGAGCTCCTAATGGTAGTTATTTCAGCATCAGTCACTGTTATCAGCCAGTTCCTCTGTCAAAGATTTCCTTTTCATATTGAGTGGGCAAGGTTTTTGATAGTTTTTAGCAGACTGGAAAAAATGGATTTGACAATGGCCCTGACTTCTCTATGTCCTTACCTTCAGCCACCAACATTCTTTAAAAGAAAAAAAAAAAGCAGCTTATTAAGCAAGGTTCTATGTATTTTGGTAGAGAAAAGGTCACACTGCACATGGAATAATTTTGCTTAGTTTCAGGCCTTCAATGCTTTCTTTGGGGCTGTCACATCATTTTTCTGTCACAGTATGAGCAGAACTAAAGCTGGTTCTGTGCAGGTTTGAAATTAACTGTGTTGTTATGTGACAGGAGAAATGCCAATGTGAACAACACTGACTCTGGCAGCTTGATCAGATTTGGTATTTCAGTAGTTTTTAGCTTCGGCTGACAGGATTTTATTTTAATTGTGTGCTTAACTTTCCTTGGCCTTCTTGAATAGCTAGAACCACAATTGAGAAAGGAGAAATGGAATAGCTGCTGTTTCTAAAAGAGTTAAACGCTCTTCATTCCTGTGTTGAAGAATTTATAAGAAGATAAACAAAAATCTGAGCTACTGCTGTGAATGTCAGAAAATACACTGGAGATTTCAGCCCAGAAAGATGGTGATGATCACTGACCACACCTTACCTCTCTTTGTGCTGAATTTTAGATGCCCAGATACAAAGGTACTTCATGACTGGATGTCTCTAAATTTTGGCTATTTTCTATATACCCTTCAGAATTTGAGCTATTGCACATCAAAACTAAAACACCTCCGTCTCGAACATTTAAATTGGCAAGATAAGGTTAGAAAAATACTTTATAACATTGTTTCTAAAGCATTTTTCTAAAATAAAGCATTTTTATTAAGCATTTGTGTGCAGAGGAAGCACTGAAATACCCCCAATTATGGAGTAATTTTAGTGAAGTTAACGTACATTAAGTGTACTAGTTCTGAGACAAAGGTTGCAGTAGGCTTCTATAAGAGATATCTGGCAGAAAGGTGAGAGATTGTTTTTCCTACTGCACCTATTGGATGTTTGTACTCTGAATTTTATTGCTTGTTGAAGCATGACTGTGTAAAAAGCCACATAGGCTATAGCACTCAAAAAGTAATGGTATTTTTTCTCTTTGGAATAACATAAAAATATATGTCATTTTTTTCAGCATAACTTTGTGAAAAATGGATTAAAAAGTGCATTCTTTCTTTGCTTCTTTTTTGTTGAACAGCCTTCTCACTGACACTATGCAAAAGGTTTCTACCAATTTATAACAACTTCACAGTTTTTGTATTTTGCCTGGGTTTGTGCGTAGAGTTCTAGATGACAGCTTTTCTATGCATACTCTGAAAATACTTCATATTTTGAGATATTATGATGACATCCTTAACTTCAATTTGTGCATTTTAAGGAGAGTGATTATTTAAATGACAGTTGTTCTTGGATGTTTTTCATTGTATACTTTTTTAAATGACCTGACTTTGGGAATTCAGCTGCTTATTGCAGTAGGAGTCAGTTTTGTACTTCCTTTCTTAATTTATTTTGGGGGTTTTTTTCAGGTTTTTTTTGGGGGGGGTGGGGGCTGTGTTTTTGTTTTGTTTTGGGTTTGGTTTGGTTTTTTCCTAATTGAGTCAATGGGGAGCTTTGTTCTCTGGCTCATCTCTGACTGAAGGTTACGTGCATATTCACTTCTGTAACTGGTAAATGTATAAACAGACCAAGCTAGCTGCCTGGTTTTGTCTTGCTTGTCACAAATGATTGTAGAAAGTAATTTGCTTTGTTGCTAACCTTATTTATTCTCAATAATACCAGTTTCTATGTTTTTCTCTGATTCAAAAAAATATAGTAACTAGTAAAATTGTGCTGGGCTACAGTGAAGCCTACGTGACCCACGTGACCCAGTATTAAATTAAACTTATACCCAAACATAACTGAGAAACCCGGGTGGTGGTGAATAATTCTAATTCTCTTCATCAACTCACAAGATTGTCATGTGCTCTTTCTCATTGTAGTCAATTTTGTGTCTTGTATCAAAGCAAGAGTGGACACATCTCTAATACAAGATATTCACCTGTCTGGTTTTTGGTGTTATAGGCATCTTTGGGTTTCTATGCCACAGAACAAGAACTAGCTATTTTCTCAGGCTTTTGCTTTTATTGAATTAGATAATAGTAAAAGTTGTTTTACATTGTCTGGGATTTTTTTTTTGTTTTAGCGTTATTTTCATTAGAACCTATTTACAAATAGTCTTTTGGTACTGTTTTTAATGTTAAAATTAACTAACTCAGTTTTTTTCATTTGGTTATCATTGAATCTGATTTTTTTTTTAATATTTATCACAAAATACATATATTTCAATATCAATGCAAGCATGTTTTTTCTGGGAATTTGTAAGAATGCTTTCAAATGTAAAACCATATTGAGTTGTGGGCTGTTTCTTTTGAGAAGTGCCACCAGGATTAGGTGCCCATACAGGACATAAAGGCAGTTAGAAGTTTGAATAAGAACTGTCATTATCATCTTTTCTTCAGTGAAGATCTTTCTGTAAGTTTCCATCTATTCCATACAGTCTCAGTTTCATATAAAGAACATATCTGTGTTTTCTGACAAGCAAAGGTCTGGCACAAAGATTTATGAAATGAGCACATCTTTCTACGTCTGTGGCATGATAATTTTGAAACATAATGAAGACCAGGGATGTTATACCACTGTTAATTGTTCCTTCTGATTTATAGTCACTTCACATGCAGAGTAGACAGTGGTATCCTAGGGTCCCATTTATTAGCCTGAAAGGACCCCGTGGAACACAAAACAGAAACACAGTCACATTGGAAAAATGTGGGTTAGAGCTGCACAGCTATTGAGGTTAAATAAAATTGTTTATAAAAATGTTATTTAACTGCTGCTTTCAAAAGCACATTTTACAATTCAACTTATGCCTATGAAGTAGGAGAATATAGCATCTATTAGTGAGGAAAAACAGGTAACCAAGTGAGACAATAGTTGGGAAGAAGGTGGAATCTGAATCCTGTCTCCCTTTGCTTCATTATAGTTGTTAAATTTACCATCTATTCAGCAACAAAGCAGTCCTTTGTTTCATTTCCTTATTCAAAAGCTTCATGCAGACAAAAATCCACAGAAGTACTTAAAGGTTGATTTGTAAAATTAGATTTTAAAAAGTAAGCATTTTTATGTGATATAATCCTCCTATCTGTGTAGTAATGACATCACTTAGATGATAATGCATCTTGCCCATTCTGCAGCAAATAAGCAGTTCTTAAGTGTTGTAAAGTTCTTCTGCCTTTTTTCCTTAAAGATAGCATAGTCTGTCTGTGCAGACTGAACTTAGAGATTTATGTTTCTGTTTGTTTATGTATTGGTGCTTGTAATCAATGACTGTCTTCCGACTCAGTTGTGTAGGTTAATTAGATTATGTCTCTCCCAATTCAGGAAATGTACAACTAGGTTACTGGTTTGGACAGGTTTCCCAAGTTGGGCTCTTTCCTGTATTGCAAATAGCCATGAAATTGTTCCTGTCCTGGCTAGAACACCGCTGTCCAAGGAAATTCAGCTCTTACTTATTACCTTCTTCCAGCCTGTTGCATTCAAGGGGTCAGTGTGGCTTATCTGGGAAGGAACCATCACAATACCAAAAGCTCAAAGAGGAGTTCCTCTGTCCTTGTGTTACTGTGATCAGATGTTACTGAGCTTCAGGCTCTTTTTATTTTCTATGTTTGTTCATTATCTGGCTTGCAGTTTTTGTGGCATCTGAAATTGTTTCAATGTATTACTATAATTTAGACTTTTTACTCATGTGTTAACTTAGTTTTGCGCCATTCTGTATCTCTTTCTCTGCACAGTGTGCTTCTGAGTGCTGTTCAAACCCACCTGATGCGTGTCCTTTGGGCTCAAACTTAGTGGTTCTTCAAACAGCAAGGAGAGGGGGTTAAACACCCTAGTGTTGAACTTTTTTCCTGCATAGGAGGCTCTGACTGAGTGGAGTCACTTCACTTTACAGACTTCAGGAAGGGGAAACAACAAGTTGCCCTGACTCAGACATGTCCTCAGGACAAATACTGCTTGGCAGCAGTTAACATAGTTCAGGAAGGGAGGTGGACAATGCAGAAGGGCATTCTAAAAGACAGTTTAATCATGCAGAATTTAGAATCATCTACAATAGTAAGTAATAGCAATATTAATGTATCCGTAGAAATATAAGCAATATATAAAATTTTGGTACTTTGGATAATTAGAGAAATTAGGTTTTAATCTGTTTTTCTAATCAATATATTTTGAGTACAGCTAACAGTAAGTTACAGAAAGCTGTGGATATCAGAAGCCAAAAACATAGTAACTACATTAATAAGACCTATTGTATGAATATATGATAAGGATGATAAGGTTCGAGTTATCTTGTTTTGTCATTTGTTAATTCTATGTTTGAATTTGCAAACTTGAGGATTCTCAAAATTCTCACAATTCTTCTAGTTTCTTCAGTAGCTTTTAGTATTTTTGCATTTATAATTGTCTTCTCTTGGGATTACATTATCCCTGGGCAGTGACTGCTTTTGTTTGAAAGAGGAGTTGCAAATGTCAGAAACCATACACTGGAAAAAATAGGAGCAGAAGCTGTTGTGTTATCTGTTAATTGGATATAGAGTTGAAAGATATTTCTTTTCTTCCATTTTAATGTCTTGTTTGTGCTGAGCAAAAAGAGCTCTACAGCCTTGTGCGTTATGTTAGAAGCTAGACATGTGTGGCCTTTCACTGTGCACTGAAGTGTTTTATGTAGCACAGTTAAATAACCTTGAAAAATTTACTTTTTTGGCAATGAAAATGCAGATATATCCTGAATCATGTGAAGTTATAAGCCTACCTTTTGAATAGTCAGGATAGGCTGGTATTCTATTGTTATGACTTCCCTTTTCTTTTTCACACACAGAATTTTTATCAAAGCTGTGAGAAATATACTGTCCTGTTTCAAACAAGACAAAGATGATGGAATTAGCAATTGTGTACACCAAAAGATTCCATGTAGTGACTTCCGCATAGAACTGCACAGCCAAGCCCACAGTATTGAATTATGCATGATATTTTTAATGGTGTAACAAAAGGAGTAGCAGAAGGAAATGCAGCAAAGTATGTGCTGCCTTCACTGGTTATTAGGCACTAGTGTACATGCATGCAAATCCCAAGATACTCTTTATTGAAACTCTGATGCTGTGCTATACAAATCAAAGCTGTATGAAAGCCATACCTAATGAGAGAAGAATAAATAACAGGAAAACTCTGACAAAGGGAAGTGCAGAATGCATATCAACTTATTGTACTTTAGAGAGTGAAAAATAAAGTTCTTACATTTGGCTGGATGCTGAAAGTATCAGCTACTGTAAATATTTACTTTACAATAACTGAAAGAATTAGTCTTCTTTGTTAGTCCTCAGTGATGATGCCTCTCACTGTCTATTCAGTGAAAACTGGAAGAATGTAACTAAAATTATTTACAGAAGAGCTGCTGCATTTTAAGAAGCAGCTGCATCTAAAGTCAGTTCATTGAAATTCCGTACCCTGTTGCATTTATTGCTTACACACATTTTATATTGAAACCAAATACTTGGTGTCTGAAAGTAGAGACTGACTTAACAGACCTGCTCTGTAGGTTTTTGAATATGCAGAAGGTTTTACTAGAAAACTTCGTAAGGGTTCTGTTTCAGTATTGATTTTCTTCTCCAAATGCACCAACTCCTACACTAAGCATTTTTTGAGCCTTTTGCAATAGTAGTACTAACATAGATCAAGATAACTTTTTCTAGGCCAGAATATTAAAAAATTGAAAATATTATGTTGTAAAAAATTATTTCTGCTTACTTGACCATTTCTGGTTGTTGAGAAGAGATTGTTGCTTGCCACTGCTGTCAGGCTTGAAGCCAGCACCACTTCGGTGATACCAGGATGCTTGATCCATCCATCCAGGATGCTGTATTTTGCCTAGGAAAGGATCCACCCTGGGACTCCCAGTCCTCCTCACTGCAAAAGCAAGCTTATCTCTTCTCATACGCAGACTTGACCCTGCATAGAGGTCCCCACCGCTCCCCTCCCCTTACCTGTGCAGTTCAGCCATTTCTCACCGGTTCCCTCCTTACCAGCCTCGAGAATCCATCATTGCCTTGCAACACTGTCTGTAACATCTGCCAGCTACTTATGCTGTTTGTCACAAGCAGCAATTTCTTATGTCAGGTTCAATAGTCCCCCATGTCCTGATGCTTCACTTAACCTCTGACCAGGCCCTGATGAGTGCCTTCAATGTTGGCCTGCAGGTCAAGAACTGGCTTCTTGGCCATTGTAACCACCCGTTAAAAGATTACCCGTCACACAGGTATGAAATGGTGTGTGTTGCTGGAGGAACTTGTTAGGAGAACAATAAACTCATCAAGTTTATTGGTCCTTCTCTGGAAAATTGAGTGTAAAACTCTATTCCCAAGTGGACTTCATTGAAATGAAATAAGTTCCTCACATTTTTCCCCCTCAACTGCAGAATTTTTTTTTTAAGAGTTACAATGCCAGGAATATTTCAGGGTAGACAAAATTGCCTGGGACCTGAAACTTAGTGAAAAAGAGAAATGAAGGAAAGGTTCAAAGGGGAGCATCCCAGAAAGAAGCAAAAAGAAACAGTTTGCTAACAAGCCAGGCTTGAAAATACTTGAAAAGGTAAAAACATTGCCACAGTCACAGTGCTGCTTTCCAGATATGCGAAGACTGGGGGAAAAAAAAAGGGAAAAAGTATTTTTAGTATTTTTCAGTGCATGAAGACTTAATGTTAAAGGTTATCCTGTTATCCTAAGCTCTGTTCTATTGCCAGCAAGTATTACTGTATCACCAGCAGTTTAGTGCAGACTTGATTATTGGTATTTTGATAGCCAAACTCTAGAAGGTGTAACTCAGTTTCGGGCTCTCTAGCATCTTCCTATTTATAATATTCAATTTTCAAAGCTATGATGTGTTATTACTATTGGCAGTGCTACTGTCAATTTGTCTTGGCTTCCCTGCATGGAGTTTATTTTTATTTATTTATTTTTCCTGCAAGTCACTGTGTACAGTCAATTGGTTGCTATTTTAACAAGATCTCTGGAGAACTCCTCAACGATGATGCATGTTAAGAAAAAAGGCAGAAAGCAATTTACTACCAAGCAGATACCAGATGAGTGGGCAAGAGTCCAGAGCTGAAAACCTTAAACATGGAAAGAGCTTGTTAGCATATGCTTGTGCCACACTTAGAACACATAATGAGAACAAGATCAGAGGCAAAGTTGTTATCTCACTGGAGTCAGTACCAAGATTTGATATCAGAGAAGTGATCACTTTGTCCCTTGTGTTCCTTGTGGGTCACTTAAATACATTTCTAGCGTTGCAATTACCATGTATATTTTCCTAAAAATGACTCTTGAAATATTTATGAAGTATATTTTAAAAGTGTAACTTTGTCCCAACTTTTCGTCTATTTTTTTACCACAAGACATTCAGATTCAGCTGGGAAAGAAGTGCCGAGAGTAGAACTGCTTCCATATGTGCTCTCCAAACACAAGTGCTCCTTCATGTTTTTTATGTTCTTAAGTATAATCTTGATGTGGTTGTAAATGTTAAATGTAGGTGGTGTTTTGAGACATACAATCTTCTCTGTTTCCAGGTGGGCCATGCACAGGTACAGCTCATGCCTCGTTAACCACACCAACCAAAAGATCTTGCGACTCAGGTATGTGTTTTGCAGGATCAAGAAATTAGGTTTTGTATTATATTTAGCAGTTATAGTTTAATAGTAAAGGGTAATAACCATACCTGGCGAATGCCAAATGAAAATAAATATTGTTGCTTTGCTGACAGAAATGTACATATAAAAGGATTAGTATGGCAGATAGTTCATCTGAGAATCCTGTTAAACATAATTCTATAAATACACTCTGTTTTCAGTTAATCTTTGTAAAAACAAGACATACAGGAGTAATCAGTTTAAGTCGAATGATTGTGACAGTGCTCTGGAAATCCTGCCCTTGAAATGCAAAGTATTGAGTAGAAAACTGTTCTGAGTACATTGACTTTACCTGATTGAAGATGCAGTATAGACAGCTGATCTTTGCTTTGAGACTAAATTTTACCTGCTTTGGGTCCTTTTGATGCCTTTATTTCTATATGCAGGATGTAGATGGATAATGTCTATCAGAGCTGGTATTAGGAGTGACATGTTAAGTCATTGCCAGGCTGAAGTCACTGCTGCTGAATCATATCTGTCCTGAGAAACCACGTGTGCACTCATTCAGTCAGGCCGCCAGGTTACCTGAACTGGCTCAGGTCTTCTGCAGGCTTTGGTTTTTTGCGGATTAAGGAGAACTCACACGATTCTTTCCACCAGGACCACTGTTGGAAGCCATAATCTCCTGGGGAGTAGTGGGTGTGGAGGTAATGGTAATGTTCTTACAGTCTGTGTTTCCAAAATAATTTTTGCCTATATTTGCATTTATGTGCAGAAAGGAAGGGTATTCCAGTTTGAGTAAGGGCCCTTGCTCTTTAAGGAGTTCAAGGGAAATTTCCTCTGAAGTCATTCTTCCAAAAAGTCTTTCAAGTTACTGTTTGAGCTGAACTGTAGTTATTCCATAGGTGAGTGTTGTTAGCTTGCAGCAGATGTGTGGTGATACGAGTTGGCTTGTTCTGCAGTGAAGGAAGGTTACAGAGAAGCTGCATTAGCTTGCTCTTGGTGCAGGTGCAGACTTCTCAGGTAGCACATGATTATCTGTGACAGTGAGTGTTTTTTGCCAGAGAACTGAGTTTAGAACTGGAAGATAGTTCTTCAAAACAGGGAGACTGGATTTTCTTTTCTGTGTAGCCATGGACGTGTATCTAAACAAGATGGAATGTTTGCCACTATATCCCTTGAAAACTAATCTGTTTGCTTATGGTATTTCTAAATTGTATTTTCTTTATACGTTAGCTGTTGTAATGTTTAGCTGGTTTTCATGGCAGAGTAATTTAAAATCTTGCTGTGCTGATACAGATACAGTAAACTGAGAGTACTGTTAGAAATTTTTTGTGTGTGTGCTTATTAGCAAAAAGAAATGTAAGTTCCTTATTTGGAGTGTGAAATAGCACCAGTAAAAGCTCCTTGGAGTAAAGCAGATGAAACCACAAGACATATTGAAAAATGTCCTTGCTAACTTTGCTCAGTAGTTCTTTTATTTTCAGTTTGTGCTCTTGCTTGCTCTGTACATGCTTGTATGTTTTTCATTTAGTGTGTTTGGCAAGAAAAGGAGGAGATGGCCTTAACTTGATACCACAACTTTAATCTTCGGTCAGCTAAATCTACTGATTTTGAATTACCTCAATTTCCCCTGAGGTTCTTACATTATTTGCTCAGTAATCTACATATTATCTTTATAGTCCCTTACACGAATAAACCTGGTACCAGGAGTTAGTTTTCTTCTCCAGATCTTGAATTTTCAGCAAACTTTCATTTTAAAAATAAATTACCATGTTGTTATGGGAATTGACAAAAAACATTGGCTACAAAATATTACCCAGAAATGCTGTGACATCTTCAGGCATGAGCAGCATACATACTATGTAGTTGAGGATTTGTCAGGGTTTAACCACAAGGCCAAAACATAGCCCCATTATCTACTGTGAAGAAAATTAACTCTATCCCAGCCAAAATCACATTCTTTCACGCCAGAATCACTTCAGCTTCTCAGCAAGCTACTTAAATGATGCAAGCAGTATTTGTCAATGCTACACATTGTTTATAAGCCTATTTTCTGTAAGTATCCTATGTTTCTTATGCTTGGAAGAGCTTTGAGGAAAAAATGTTGCATTGGATTTTATCTGTGTAATTCTGTTCACCCTTCAAGCATAGTTTTTCCCCAAAGTTCCCTAGATCAGCATTTAGATCAGAGACAGAAAATTAGAAATTTGATCTACTTATTTTATATGTAAGTATCCATCAGAATATTATGGAAGGAGACAAACCTTTTATATTTTATCAGCATGAGTGTAACAATTGAAGAAAGAAAAGAGAAAAAAAGAGGTTTTACCTAATGTACTTGTCAACCTGCATGCTGTAAGAGCTGTTCTGATAAAAAATAGTATTATGACACCAAATAGTGGGATTTTTCCTCCTGTTCACCAGAATCATCCCTGTGGTAGAAGTATTTCTATTCCAGTGTACCCACAGGACAGGGGTTATAATGAAAAAAATGAATAAAGCCTTGCAGTCATTAGTTTGGATGATGCCTCAAAGGCTTCTGAGCGCTGGCAGTCTGAAGATTTTGTAGGAAGAAAGATGGGTCTGTGTGGCCCAGTGTACAGCTTCTTATACACTTTGATTTGTTTCTTAATGGTTGGGTAATGTGATGATTGATGGCAGGTACTGGAAGGCTTCCTCTAGTACAGGGCATCCACATCCCGTTTGTATCAGGTGCCCATGTTGGGAAAGTGCAATAGCAAGTAGCATATTACTCTTGTTTTTCTGCTCTACAACTTTAATGATGATTCACTACACAACTCTAAACAGCCAGATTTTATAACATTTTTATGCAGCTTAAGGAAACCTGGAAAAAAATTGATGGAACTGTGTGAGTGTGCTCACTTAATTTTTAATTGTGCAGTAGAGAAGGTGGTAGAAACAGACTGATAAAATGTGGTAATAATACAATCAATTCATATATTATATACATAAAGTTGGTGAGGTTTTAAATACTTTATTTCTCAGTAGCAGTTCATCAGAGATGTGCATCTGTAATATTTTGTATAGTTATATGTGTAGATGGCTCATATTTTTAAGAATATCTGTTGTAGACTGGTGTGGTGGTGTTTATATTGTCTCTTTTTGCTGTGTGTTTTCTAGTTTAAAATTTGAATCTAGAAGATGGAAATAATTATTTCACTGCTTGAGTAAAGTGGTTAAACAGGGCTGTGGTCCTTTTTGAAGTTTTGAATTTATTGATGTTCTTGTACTAAGATACGTGCTTACTTGTAGCAGTGCCAGGAATCCAAATGCATTGAGGCTGAGCCTCCACAATTGAGAGGACAGCCTTTGAGGAGTTATAGGAAGGTCAAGTTGTGGAAATAGAAGTACACAGATTTTGTGCCTGAGCTAAAACCATGAAATCATTACATTGATATGATCATTTTTTTAATCAATCCTTATGTGTTGAGTAAGGACAAAAGGACTTCACACACCACTAATTAGATTTTCTTTTTTAATTGCTCTAAAGTGTTAAGCTCCTGAGCAAAAAATACACAAAAGATTACTGAAGAGGGCTTTATAGCACTAAACCATCTTTGCGGTCTGAATTTCATTGGTGTTTCAAGGGACTATTAAGGTGTTCTTTAGTGTTTGACTTCTGGAGGGCATTGTGTTGAAATCCAGCCTTCTTGGAGCTCTCTCACCAACAGGAAAGTGATGATAGAACAGTCTTTGAGAAGCATAGTAAATCACCCAGCCCTAGCAATAATAGTGCCCATTAGGGATGCTCTTCCCCCTCCCTCTGCTCAGTTTCCAGCTGCACTAATAGAGCAGCACATCAAGCAAGGCTGTAAATAAAAGTTACAACCTAATAGGTGGGTGCTGAAGTGGAACGGACGGGAGCTGAGGCATGGAGGCCTTATTGCTGCTCATCAGCAATTACAAACAGGATGAAGTGCCTGGGACTGGCACTGATGTGGCAGGATAGAGGCTGGGAGATGACGCTGTACCATGATCAGATGATGTATGGTGATGGCTTTTTACTGCCTCAGCTTATTGCCTAGTTCTGTGACATGCTGGATTATCTGTTCCGTGCTCCCATATCTATCTGGATGGACAGATTGGTTTCCTCTCCTCCTGGTTATCTAAGAGCCTTCTCAAAGTGTTATGATTATTGTAGATTAAAATCCTCCTGGTGGTAAGGATCATAATAGTCATAGCAGTAAACAAAATTAAGGACTTGCTCTAATTTTATGATTTATTTCCACTACCACCTTTCTCAGCTTTACCAAGCCACCCTTGTTCATTAAAAATAGTGGCTATGGTTGACCTGAACTTTCTTTTACACTGAAGGCATCCCATGATTTTAGACTAATTGAGTTAGTTGGAGAATCCAAAGTGATGAGTTTGGGGTCAATACATCAAAAAGTTTGTTAAAAGTCAGCTATAGCTATGATGATCCTTGCCTCTGAGTTTAAAAACTTCAGCTGTTTCTCGGAAGGTTTATAAGAGCTTGTTAGCACACAATAATTGGTAGTATTTTTTTTTTTGTAAAAGTCTTTCTTGATTTTTATCTATCACAGTCTGGCACATTTCTGTGCTAGACATCACTTTACTAAACTGCCTTGAAAAAAATGCCTTGAATTTTAGCCCATATTTGCTTTGAACTAAAAAGATGTTTTGCAAGCATCTTCATAGTTTGTACATTAATCACTCATGCTGTTTACTTTTGAAGAGAATTTTCTTCCAAGTAATGGAAAAAACACAGCATTCAGAAATGAAAAGGCGTGCAGCAGCATGACAGCATATGAAAACAGTGACTTCTGTCCCTGTCTATTCAGTACAGGCAGGATAAAATAAATAGATTATTTTTCTATCATCTTACGGTATTAGGACAGGAATACTTTTGCTGCTGTGTTAAAGTACACTAAACTAAGATGAATGGAAACTTTTCACAGTATTATTTTGAAGTTAACTTTCACTTAGTGGCTCCTAGATATACCTTTTCTTTGCATTGATCATTAAGTGAGGAAGCTAGATGGCTGAGGTGGCCAAAGGGATTAAAAATGTATCATGGCTCTGAAAGCCCTCTTTCACGTGCTGTATAGATAAATTACAAATACTTAAGAGACATGCCAGTAATTTTTATTTAGGGTTAACTCCTTTTTCTTACCAGTCTGTTGTAATCATTCTTGAAAGGACTGTTGGCCTTAAGAAATAAAATTACTGTTGTGGAATAAGATAGATGAACATGATAACTTACATGCTTATTAATCTTTCCCATTTTATAACATTATATTCCCCAAAACCACACTAACTGAGATCAGTTCTCTTAAGACCATGTAAAGCAGTCGAACATGATCTCCAAGAAAGAAAACTCCTGGGTATAAGAACAGTTTAATAATTAAAATAATAATAAATTGTAAAAAAAGGAAAATAACAAAAAGGAGAGAGAAATAACGAACTTTTGTCATCCAGTTCCTGAGCAGCAGCCCCTGGCCAGCTTTCCCCCTGGTTTATATGCTGATCATGACATCCTAAGGTATGGAACATCCCTTTGGACAGTGGGGATCAGCTGTCCTGGCTGTCCCCCTTCCCAGCTTATTGTGCCCTCCAGCCCCTGTCATGGGTGGGGTGAGGTGAGAAGCTGAAAAGCCCTTTACTCTGTGTAAACACTGCTTAGCAACATCTAAAACATCAGTGTGCTATCAACACTATTCTCATCCCAAATCCAAAGCACAGCGCTGTACCAGCTAGGAAGAAAACTCCAGTGGAAACCAGAACACTACGTCATGCAAAAAGTGGGATTTGGTATATGCTGGTGTGAGTGGCAGAAATGTGCAATAATTCAGGTAGATTTTGGTTATTCAGAGGTTCATAGGTTATAAGAATCAACCGTTTTTTCCCTTGTGAGGAGGAAAAAAGTCCCAACCCAGTAAAACAGAAGTAAAATGCAATAATCAGAATCTCTCTGTGGATGGGGAATAAGGGCCTTCTGGCCTGTGTGACCTCCCAGCAGGTGCTGACACACACACCTCTGTGTACCTCATAGTACTCCCAGCTCTCTGAGGTCAGTTCAAGTTCAGCATCCTAACAGAAAATGTCCTCCAAGTACATAAACTGTTATTCCCACTATCTTTATTTATCCTCTCAAATCACCCAAATTAGTCTTCTTTTATCCTTTGTGCAGTTCAGGTAAGCCCTTGAAACTTTTTCATTCTTCACCAAATAACTCCTTTAAGACTTTCTGAGTTTGCGTAAGTCCATTTCTCAGCTTTCACAGGTCTTTATCTCTTTTTGCTGCTTTTGTTTCAAATTTTTCATCTGTTTTCATTTCCAAATTCTGAATCCCATAAAAAAAGAACAACTTGGAGGAAAATGTACTTGGGTCAATAGGACAGGATGATCTCTTGAGAGAAGTTCACATTGAATTGTCAGCCAATAAGGAAATTATTTTGAATGTCAGACTAAAGGTACCAGATGATAGGAGTAAACACTGTCTGGATTAACTGTCTTAGGAACAGTATAGCTGGCTGATTAAGGGCAGAGATTTTTCCCCTCTAGTTGGCACTGGAACAGGTACCCACAGAGGCTGTGAAGTCTTAGTCTTTGAAAATTTTTGAAAATGTACCAGGCCCTGAGCAACCTGATCCCATTTCTTTGATGTTTTACTCTGCATCAAGCAGGAAGCTGGACTGCATGACCCCCAGAAATCCCTTCCAACCTAATTTTTTTCAGTGACACTAATGGAAAACAAATACGATGTGAGTCTTTAGAGATACTTAGTCTAACCTCAGTAGCATTCATAGCACTTAATGAGAAGTGAGATCTGGAAGTACAGGCAAGCATTCAGTACCTCAAGCACTGTGGAGAAGAGCCAGGAGAGAGACTCTTGGAAAGGTGGGAGGGTTGGGATGGTCAGTGCAAAGCAAAAATCTGGGAGAGCAGTCCATGCAGCAGCGTTCTCTTGGGCCAGGAGCTGGATAAATGACCTGTGCTTTTGTAAATGAGACTCTCCTGTCCTGAAAAAACATGTGCTGCTACCTTCAACATTTTCTCACCACATTTTCTCCATGGGCTGATGTTTTCCAGTCTGGTTGGTGAAATTGTTGCCAAATACAAAACTATGCAATTAGAAGGTCATTGTCTTTTAAAATTCAGATATTACCACCTCTTTTTACCAAAGTCTTAGGGAATTATGACAAAGAATTTGTCTTCAGTTTGTTGAAACTGAAGAGCAAATATTTTGTTCTTTATGTATATTTTGGTTGAAATGAAACAGCTTGCCTTGATTATTTTTTAGTGGTTTCATGCCATGTTTAGTTTTCAGAACTCTCAAGATCTCTGTGGTCAATTAAATGGTCTCTGACAGTAGGTATATACTATGAAAGAGTATCCATCTATTACCCTTAGTTAACATTGCTCTCCCAACAGCTCTGAACTCCTTGTTTTATAACCAGAGGCTGCTGGGAAAATTGCATCTCATAACTTTAAACACAGCACATCTCCATTAATTTCAAGGGTAAAGAAATCAGGGTTGTACATCTTGCGTTTCTCACCTACACTCTACTGGAAGAGGATTTGGGGAGCCTAGGGTTTGCTTTAATTTTGACAATATAGAGAATGTCACAAAGAATAGTTGAGATCATTAACTTTAAAGACCTGGCTCCTGTCAGGCTGAAGAATTGAATAGATTTTACCTCAGCAGTCAGCACCCTGATCTGATCTGTTCAGATCAGACATCTTCCTTGCAGGTATGCTTTAGCAAATGATACACGTAATTTTAAATTTATAATTATAAACTTACAATTTATAATTTTAAAACTGTTACTTTACTGCACTGGAGATTTTTTCATTTAAATTAAGCATTAAATAACTGGCCTGAAATATATTTGAAACAAATAGCCATTTACATTTACATTTTAATTCCTTTTTTTCTTTTTTTCTATTTTAAAACACATGTAACCTGCTGGAAACAAATCCACAGTCAGATTCCTGCTGTACTTTTTGATGTGAGTGCCTCAAAGGTTTCATCTGACTCTTCATGAAGTTCTCTATTCTGACTAATTATTTCAGTGAGCATCAGACAACTTCTAAGAACAAGTTTTCAGTATTTTCATTTAGATTATAGTTTTCATAAGGACTTCAAAAATAGATGAAGATTATTTTAAAGCCTTTTGGAAATATTCTTTAGTCTGTTGAACATACACAGGGAAAGTATAGCTTCCTAGAAAGTGAGGAAGATGTTTGTGTGACAGTTCCATGAACATACAAGTGATGTCTTTTTCCTTTTTCTGTTCCAAATTATTTCCATAATGTGAACTTTGAGGAATAACTAATGAAAACAACATCTTGGAGCAAAAGATGATTGAAAAGGAGCTGGATATAAGATACAAGACAGTGCATGTACTGTTGCATCCTCCAAGTTTCACTGATCTGTTCTTCCTCTCCCTGGTCTTTGGTTCAGGTTTGTGTAGAAGCTTCCCAAACATCTCCTTTCCAAACAGTAAGAACTACCTGGTAAACCAGCCTGACTTCTGGTGTACTGTAGACACCAATCAGGTGTACAAGAATTGTGTCCTATGCCAGAGTTGGTTGTTTCCCCTCCCTCCAAAAAGATTGCTAGAAAAAGTAACACAGTCAAAATATAAACTATATAATACGAATCGTTGAGCTTTATTTAAAGTAATGGAATTAAAACCAAGTTTGAAGATGGATTAGCTGTACATTTCAGAATGTACTTTCTCACAAATGCAGTCAGGAAAATTTTTATCAAAATACAAGAGCTCTTAGGGTTTTTTTCCTTGACATTAATCAGGTACAATCCTTGGAGCTATAGTCTCTCATTGGAAGATTTCTGTTACTAATGACATTACTGAAGTTCTGCAGTTAAAAGACAAATTAGTTTTTTGAAAGATAAATATTGGTAAGTATTTTTTCACTGCTAGCAGGCAAGAGTTCTTTACAATTCCTCTTCTGAATATCTCTCTTAGCCTTGGAAAACCCTCATTATACCAATGGGGGAAGGGTCTACTAAGGAAAACTCTGTGTATGAATGAAAAATAACAGAGCAAATATTTTCTATATAGAACTTGTTTTAGGCTATTAGTTTGAAGAATTACCTTCCTGAATACTGTATACCATCTGATTGATGAGAACGTAGCTGGAGCGTACCACTAGGATTTGGAAGCAGAGCAGCACCGCTTCTTTATGCACGCTGGAGCTGACTAGCAAATATGAAATATTTATAACATTATCTATTCTTGCTAATCATATTTTAGAGTATTTCACAAAGCATAAGAAGGTTCTCATTAAAGTCAGCAAAACCAAAACTATGATACTGCTGAATGCTTTCAAATTTCCTGTTTTATCAGAACCAGTGTGAGCTTATTTGTGTGTATTTCTTCTACATATATATTCAGATATGTAAATATGCATATTTGGGTACTACTAAGAGTAGTACTGAGGAATGGCCAGGATGTTCATGATTTGTCTTCATAGGTTCTTCATAATGTGTATTAGTGTTAGGCCTTTTTTCTTTCTACTTTTGTCTTGTTCTTCCATTTAGGTATTTGTAGTGTGCATTATCCCTTCACTTAATAATCCTATTCTGATTATTCAGGCCACTTAGGATGTCATTTGTTCTCTAACTTCAAATGTCACCAGAATCGGCCTTTGTCCCTCTCCCGGCCCTAACCCTGTAGTATTAAAGTACATTAATTAATAATGAGAAAAGATGTTCAAATTGACACCATAAAATTTTTTTTTTGTATTTTTTTTTGAGTTTAGTGTTGTGGCCCTTATTCTCTTCTGGCCTTTTCGAGGTTCATTATTTATAATAGTCTGAATATATGAAGACGAGACGCTGCTTGTGAGCCATTACAAAAGCCCCCACCAACAACCTGAACCAGCTTCCCTTAGCATCCTTAGAATAGTATCAAACTTCTACCCTGCATCAATTGCTCCCAGTGATGACGGCAATGAGAATTCAACCTCATGCCTGTTCACACCAGCAGTCACTGTGTGTGTATGATGTTGCTGTCAGCAGCTGTTCTTAAACACGTTCTTCAGGTGTTTACACTTGGAGCATGAGATGAACAGCAGGCCTGGACTGTCCCACTGCTCTCTCTTCACAAGCTCATCTGTTGTGGCTCTGGAGGTTTGCAGACTTCTCCCATGGGTGTAATTCAGGAAAGGAGCCCCACTCAGGTAGTTTTCTAAACAAACAAAATCATTCTGTCAGCCAGCAGCAGTAGAGGTGGCCATTGCCTTAGGAAATGTTCTAACTAATTGAAATGCCTGAAGTTAATCCATCAAAGGAACTGTACGGTACAGGTGTCTGAATGCATTTAAATATGTGCTTGTTCGAATCAATCTGGTATGTAAGTAAAAATGTTTGAGAAATAAATTAACATTTCTTTTAACTAAAGACATGCTGGCGTCAGAGAGTATGGGGGAAGTAATGCAAAAACTTAAATATAAAACAGATGTAGTATAGGAGCCTAAATACAAGATGAAAACTAATTAGCTTTTCACATAATTTAGCAATTATGAATTTTATTGACAGGAAAGGATAATAGCCATTTTCACACTTTTTCTAATTATAGCTTAGCTAAAATGCATGCAGGAGCCTGTGTAGTTCACTATTTCTCATACATTTTCAACATGCATTAGATTAGTCTCTTCTGTTTCATTAGAGATGGTAGTTAGCACCCTCAGTAGTTACACTTCCTTTTTCCAGGTGATAATACTTGACAATACGGGTTTAGAGGAGAGCAAAAAATGTGAATGGTGGGAAGGAATTAGTATATAATTTTTAATTTTATTTTCCTGTCCATGAGTCTTAGAAGTTATAAAGGTTGAGGGTGGGAGAGAGCTCAGGAGACTGATCCAACTTCCCTACTTAGAGCAGAGTCACCTAGAGCAGGCTGGGGCCTGTGTCCAGTCAGGTTTTGAGTACCTTCATGGATGGAGCTTCCACAAACCCAGCTGGGCAACTTGTGCCAGTGTCAGGTCTCCTCTACAATAAGAAAGCATTTTCTTATGTGCAAGTGGAATGTTACCCAAACTGTACATATGGTTATGCCCCCACACTTGTCTATTTTCCTAAAATCATAATAATTAATACTCATTCACTCACATACATAGGTACATGTATATGTATATCCTCTCTTCTAGCAACACATGTCCTGTGTGCCAGCTCTCATTTGGTAAAAATGAAGCCATGCTGTTGCTGAACATGAAAATTCCACTTACACCCAAAGTAGCATACATGCTAGGTTCCTTTTCTGTTTTTTGAGGATTTGTTTGATTGTTTGGTTTTGGGTTTTTTTTTTAATTAATACAACACTTCAAGTCTGTAATGGAATCCTTTTCCTTAGTTCTCTTGCAAAGGGGGAAGGAGAATTTTTCTGTCAAGAGTTTGAAGCACACCAGTAATGTTTCACATTTGGAACATTTTGCAGCAATTCTTCCACTTATGTGTCTCAAACAGCTAGGCTGAAAGTTGTGGGGGGTTTTTTTTGGTTGTTTTTACTCATTAGAGCTGGGAACAACTACTGTTGCATGGTTTTGGTGATGGATGAGAAATAATAACTTATGTAATGCAACTTATGAGTGTTATTTATAGTCTCCAGTGTGATTTCATGGAGAGCCTCCTGAGGCAAAGAAGCGACTGATGGGATGTGAGCTCTGTAAAGACTGTTCCCATGTGGTCTCTCTATTCCACATTGTTTAGGGACATTGAGTTTTAGTGCAGTTGCTTTTAAACTCTATGGAGGGGAAAAAAATAAATCGGTGAAATAATGATGCTAAGGGCCCTGCAATGATACTAGAAAAGAGATTGTGTGCTTAAATATTACCAAAGGGCTTATGTAAGATATTTTTGAGACATCTGTCTGTAGTGTTTTAAAAAAAACTGAGGTGAATTCACAAAAGAAATACATTTCTTGTGAGTGCTTCCAAAGAGGTGCACAGCCTTGAGATGCAGTCACAATTGTGTGAGAAGACAAGATAAGATGTTCATTTCAATGAAATATCAGAGTTTCAGAATAACATTTTCCACAGCACTGTGCAGCAACAGGGAGGGATTGAGGCAGTCACAGTTGTCAGACTTGGCTTATGAGGTGTTAATCTTGAATTTCTGTTTCTTCATTAATAGAAAACAAACAAAAGGGTTTTGGAACAACTGTGTTAATTTTAAATTCATTTGAACTAAATGAATTCAATCTTCATTTGATTGAGAGATTATTTTAAATTATGATTCTGGTAAATGTGATAGGGAAGATTTGTATAGAGGCAGTTTTTTCTAGATGAAATTTTTTATGCATAATCAACATGCCAGGCAGTTAAGTAATCGCTTGTCTAAGAACAGAATAATGAATTTAAAAAAGAAAAAAAAACAACTAGAAAATGGCAACAAGCTATTGCTCAAATTTTAGTTAATCCATGTTACATTGTTATTGTCTGTGACTATGCAAGTTTCTTCATGGACAGAGCTTTTAACAGCTTAAGCTGCTTCTAAAATAGTTTCAGGGGAGATGGCAGTAATGTTTCAGGGTTCATTAAAGACTGCTTGTTCTGGTGTTTGCACAGACAGCTGAGATCATAAATGTCAGTCTTTGTGATGGGTTCTTTATGATAAGAAAAAAACCTGATTGAGTGCCTCAAAAGCTGTCATGAAACCAGAGATTAGACAGATTCATCTTGAAGAAAGCAGCAGCAGAGATCTTCTTTTTCTTATGATTTTCCCATCTCTTCCATCCTTCCCTGTTAAGTTTTGTTAGCTCATGTCTCTGTTGGGTCTAGAGCATCCCACTCTCCCACCAAATGCCATGGAGGAGCCATCATGATTGTAACAGAAGCCATCTGCATGCAGCCTGCAAACTCCTCCAAGGCTGGAGAGTAAGAGAGTGAAAATCAGCTCACGTGCCATTTTTTTGAAAAAATTTTGAGGGAGGAACGTGAGTAATGAAGATGAGAACAGGAACAGTGAGGAACAAATGTGAGTCTCTGTTCATGACATAATAGTTTTAAAAACACTGCTCTGCTTATTGATTCCAGATAAGCCTCCAGTTTCAGCCCTGCCTAACTGAACTTCTTTGTTCTCTCATTTCAAATGGGAGTTTGATACACAATTAGAAGGATCTCCACCATCAGATATCTGTTAGAAGAATCCTTGCTTCTTAACTCAGAATTAAATTTGCAGTGGGAATGTGTCAATGGCAGTTACTCTGCTGAGCAGTTTCTTCCTGAAATTTTGGGGGTTTCTCATCCTTATTGTTCATTTTTACAGAGAAGTTTTATGATTTTTGACATCTGTGGGTAAAAGAGCATTTTTGTTTTTCTCTCAGCCTGGGTATTTGTTGGTTTAGGTGCAATAATAAAATGCAAGTTGAGCATGGAAAATGTTTCTTACAAGCAAAGGAAGAAGTAACTGTTGTTGAATTAACCCAACTTTCTGAGAAAAGCCACTATCAGTCACTGGCTGAGAGAATCCTCTGTAGCCTTTTTTGGTTGTTTAGAGGTTCATGCTGGGCATTTACTCTTGATTCTAGTTGCAGCACTTCAGCCTGTATTCCTAGGGGGTTTATTTCAGTTGCACTCCAGGTAGTAAAGCTATGTATGACAATTTCATTTTGCTATCAGATCTTTGAACTTTAAGGTTGCAAGATTCCAGGTGCTGGAAGATGTATTTTGTGTCCTGTATTGCATGTGTCAGTATCACGAAAAGCAATGCGATCTGGAAGAAATGCACGCAGGACTCTAAAAGGTCTAATTTCTGCTCTATGCTTTCTCCTTGCTCATTGTACTTGCCCATGGGAAGATGGAAGTGTGTGAGCTGTGGGTCTGGTTTGTGATGAGTATTAGCTTACACTCCCGTGTTCAAGGCCCTGGGCAATCAGTGATCAGAGAGATGGTGCTGTCCCTGAGAGCCAGGTTGAGTTTACCTCAGTGCTAAGTGTTTTAGCTTATGGCAGAGAGATACACATTGTAAAAAATGAGATATCTATAATTTCTATGGCAATGACTGACTCATGTTAATATTCAGTTAGTCATTACCAATTAACTGAAAGTATGTTATTAAGTATTTTCATTTGTAGAACTACTAGCCTCACTTGAGGTAGCTATTTTGCTCATTAAGGCATATAGTTTCATTAACTTACTAGACACTGTTTGACTCACACCATGAATTGGACTTCAGGATGAGCAGTCCACTATGGTTTCCATCAGCGTAATTCAGAATACCAAATCTGCTTCTGACAACTACCAGAATTTCTGGCTTATATGTCCAGAAGCCTTGATTTGTGGGAGGCAGCTGTTCCATAATGGCAGTGTATCTGTTTGAGTAGTGAATAAACTGTAAATTATGTACATCCTCTGTGTGGGGCAGCAAGGTGGGCTGGAGCAGATTTAATGAATGCTGAGTAAGCCAGGTCACAGGACAGAATATGCCTGTTGGAAGGGGTGTCCTTATACACTCCAGGCTAGCCTGGTGTTCTAGGCACTCTGAAAACTAGTGTCCATGGGACAGGACTGTTGGCCTTGGAGTATGAGTAGGGATCTCTGTTCAGGGAGTCAGGCAATCTGTTCAGAGGATCTTTCCCTTGAACTGTTTTCTCCAGAGATTTAAGACAGGACTAGTTGTTCCATAGCTGTATTAATGCATTATGCACTGCTTTCTTTTCCTTGCCAAGGCTCCTGCACAGCCAAGCATGCAGAGGTGGAGTACGTTATGTACTGAATGTTAGTTTAGGCCTAATATATGTATTTTGTAAGGTGTAAATTGTAATCTGTGGCACTGATCAAAAAGGTGGCTGTCGTGAGGCACACATCAGATAAAATCATTGCAGCTTAATAAAAACTTATCACCTGGATGCAGTGCAGAAAGCAATTCGCTCTTCTATGAAATGTGAGATACAGAGGCTTTATACTTGTTGGAAAGCCGGGCACATTTTCAGCATATCTTAAGAGCAGTATGACAGAAATAAAGTAGGCCCCCTTGAGGCAAGGTGTATATTTGTAATGGCTGTAAACAGTGGGGTACAACAACTGGAAAAACACTGTGACACAAGGGCTGAAACACAGGTAAGAAATGTGAATTAGTCTTGCATGTGAATTAGTATTGCATGTGAGGAACCAGGAGAACTTAACAGAGCATCCCCAAAGGGAAAAGCTACCAAGTATTCCAAGTCTGACTCCTTCAGGTGTTTACTCAAGGAAAGTCATGATGTTGATCAGCAGTGGCTCAGAAGATAGCTGACGTAACAAGGACAGTGTTGTATCCATGTTGTATCCATGGCAGTTACCTTTTCCTGCCTAATCCAGGACATCACAAAGTAGACATAAGCAATGGAATCTTAGAATAATGGTACAGACATGTTCAGTGGGTTAGCATCCTGCCAAAAAGATAGATTTAGCCTGTTGTTTGTTGGATTACTGTTAGTTGTAAAGGGATTTAACTCAGCTAATGGGCTTTTTTTTCCCTTGCTCACCATCATGGCAGTAGAATACTGACTGATTGCAGTAATGTCTTTCAGCAGCTCCTTGCAGCACTGCAACAAACAGTTTAATTTTTAGTACAGTTGGGATTAGATTTATTTGCAGTTTGTATTACAAAGAAATACAGCACTGATTCTGCTGTGCACAGATCTGGGAAGGGAAAATATCTTTCTGACCTGACTTGGGTTGCAGAGCAGCAGATCCACTGAAATGTCGGGTCTCTGACATGCCACAAAAACAAGGCTTGGGCATCTCACTGTTCAGTCAGCAATGTGCATTCCGTGTGCTACTCTAGAATCCTTGTCAGTACACTCTCCATTGTAAAAAAAAAAGGCTGAAAGAAAAAAGGCACTATGCTACCTGAAGTAAGACTGTTGTAAACTTTAACTCCTAAAGGCATTCCACACACCATTTTCCCGTTTTCTTGCAAGCTTAAATTTATGAAGTTATTAATGCAAATAGTATTCTGACTAATACTTTAGAAATGGCTGAGCATGTGGAATTTATAGGATGTATGTACAGATCATGCTTATTTTGTTTGGGGTTGTATTGTTGGTGTATACTAATTTACATTTAAATTGTTATCCATGTGGAAAGAGAGGGAAGCACGGTATGGTGCTTTCATGTACTGCCTTCAGTCATAAGAGATACAATTTACATGCTGTGCTTGAAAAATTCCCCTCCTGTCCAGGGAAGAAATAGGTCAAACCTGTGCTCAGTTGTTTTTCATCACTTCAGTCAGTTTGTGTGGGGACACCGAAGGCAGCACAGGAGAAAATAAGTGAAATGACAGATAAAGCCTGCAATTGTTTAGAATGGTGTATGCTCTAACTGTATCTCCATATGACCCAGCCAAGGCTGGAAGGAAGCTAATCAGTTCACTTTATACTCAATATTGATAGCAGGAAGGGTTCTTATAGGGAACAAAGATAATTTGTCCTTTACTTGATGCTCATTTTGGTTGTTAAGAAAACATGCATATACAATAGAATGGGAGGTATCACACTGCTTGGTGATGACCCCAGCTGAAAGCAATATACCTTCAGTCTGTCTAAAGGGATGCCTCAGCAAGGAAATTCTAATATTTTTCCTAAAATATTTGTTGTGAATACAACAGATTCACAGTCGGAGAGTGAGGCTTCTCCTGTGAAACGGCCACGGCTACTGGATGGCAGTAATGACAGGCCTGAAGAAACCAGTCGATCCAAACAGAAGAGTAGACGTCGATGCTTCCAGTGCCAAACAAAACTGGAACTAGTACAGCAGGAGCTGGGATCATGTCGCTGTGGTGAGTACAGTTTGGCAGTAGCATCCGGCTTTCAAACGCAGCCGTGCTTAGATCTGTGTCACATATGGAAATACAGAGAACACTTGCGTTTTCCACCTTGCAAAGATGCTTTAAACAGAAGCTATAGCTTCCATTGGTAACAAAAAGTTATAATTAGTTCCTGTCAAATTTCCCCTTTAAAACTTTGGCCTTGATGTGCTGCCTTGTCTCAAGAGATGCCAGATATTAATGAATTTAGCTTCAGAAGTCCCTGTAAGGCAGGAAGGGCATCATACCCACTTGACAGGAGAAGAAGCACAAAGCACGTCAATAAATATGCAAAGAAGGTTTCTATAGGGTGTAAAGGAACATAGGTCAGTATCTGCTTCTGCATGTTGTAATTACATTAATATAAAAAACTTAAATCCAAAAACCCCCTCTACCTGAAAATATTTTCATTCTCACACTTAGTTTGTGGGGGGAAGAGTTATTGTTCACCATACACTTAAAATCATCCAACGTGGCTTTTTCCAAAGTTGATGACACTGTTCAAGTAGTTGAATTGAAGATGATAATCCCACGCAGATAGCTAATTTGGGGTTTCATATTCAATGCAAATAATCTTTCTGAAACAGTAATTAATGTGACTGGATTCCAAAGGAGATGCTCTCTCCTTCATGGAACAGTTGCATTCTTAACTGGTTTAAGTGCGCTTGTTAGACGCAGTGATAATGCATGTGGTAGTTTTACCTGCTAATTATTTTTTCTTATAATCATGTGTTGAAGGTTGCATTGACCTGTCTGACAATGCTTGTATTGATACATCTGGAGAAGTTTGTTTCAGTTACTCCGTTGTGTCTCAGGCAGGGGATAATTTCCAAAGGATCTGCACAGGTGCAATTCACGTTGCACCTGTGAAAAATAAAATCCTGTGTTAAAACCATTATTTGGAGAGAAGGCATGTGCTTCTGTGCAGCAGTGTGGAGAGCAAGGATGGGCTAAGGTAGTTACAAAGGCAGTTAATCCTATACTGAATACCAAATGCCAAGTGAAAAGAAGCAATAGAAAGCTGCAAAGATTTTGTGTTATGCTTTGTTCTCTTCTTCAGCACCTGTCTGTCTTCAGGCTCTAGAGATTACTGTTGTGTTGGGCTCTTTTGGACATGAAATAAGGCTTTGTTTCAATATTGGAGCACTGGCACAGAACTAACATACATTATCTGTGAAGCCACGAAACATGAAATCAAAAGCTGTAATGTTGAAATTCTTGTTATGGAAATCATGTGTCAGGATACTTTGAAGTGTCTGGTAACATTTTTATCAAACTGAAGAAATTCAGGGCTGTCAATGACACATTTTGGTATGGCTCTTTCTGCTCAGCATGGTAGAGGCAGGAATTTCTGCTCTCGGTCTGCTGTTGTTGAGTATACAACTCAGGCTGCTCATGGGTACCTGACTGAAATAGCAGAATGGTCCCAAATACTGGGAACAAGAGAGTTTGAATTTTGAGGTGGATTGGATAAATGACTGCTTAACCATTAGGTAACATCATTAATCTTTCCTGCATTCTGCAATATTGGAGCTATGTAAGAGCAATTAAGTTGAAAGCAACTTTTAAAAAGCCCTTTCATTGATCAGTAATGTTTTTAAAATTATATAAGACCTGCCTTTTTTTTTTCTGTAAACTGGATTATAGATACATTTGGTTGGTTCCTCTCAAGTTTTCATGAAGTGGTTCCATAATTCAATACTGATGCAATATAAATGTTGTAGGAATTATTCTTTAATTTTCTTCTACTGGATATATATAGCTTTATGGAAATATTTCTGTTAAAGTTCATAAAATGTGTTAATAAAACATGAATGTGAAAAAAATTCTGAATTTCTCGGCAATAAGTGAGGAGATGAAAATTTGCATTCCTGTATTACATCCTACACAGTTTATAGTTTGTATTATAAACACTTCTACTCTATACTTTTAATGAGAAAATAGAAGGCAGGAGTCTATTTCCATGTGCCCAAGAGGGCTGAAAAAACTGGAAATCGTTGGTTTCTGTGCAATTACAATGTTTCATTAATACTCTGTGCAGTAAGGGTGTGTTATCTGTGCTCTGATGTGATGTGAATGTGGGCATACCCTGTGCCACTTACATTTAATAATCAGATTAATAAGAAGCAAGCAAAATGCTACCACTGAGCCACACAGGGCACCTCAGCTTCACATCACCCAAACTGCTTTACCAATGATCAGCAGCATGTGGCTTCAGTCAGTTTTAAAGATGCTGCCTGAGAAACCATTCTTGCTAGTTTGCCCTGCTGTCTGTAAAATTAGGTTGCTTTAGGTCATGAATGACAAGCCCATTAAAAAACCCTGGGTGGAGGTGATGGAAGTGCAGTAGAACAAATCTGTCAAATTCTCATTTGTTTAAAATACTTCCTAAATCCACATGACTGGGTTATGCTTTTCTGTCCTGATGTGAAGCACAGGTAATGAATGATGCGTGGTCAGGTGGAAGTGATGAGATAGAATCAACTGGTGTAAAATAAGCACTCTTCAGAAGTAATGGTCAACATAGAACATTGTTTGATCTGAGTTTTGAACCACTGCTATTAAATTCCTGGCATCTTAATGCTGAACTAAAGCAAGGGAATAAATGGGGGAAACTTCTCCCAGTTTTAAACATTCAGAGAAAATCTGATATCAGGATCAATAAAAAGGCAGACACCATCTTCAGAATGACGAGTAAATGCACTTGCTTGTGTAAGGAAAAGGGATTTAAAGGAAAAGTAAGGAAAAAGGATTTAAAGCATGAAAATGTTGGTCCAAAGATGTGTCTGAAACAGTCTTGTTAAAATCCAAATTCACTCTGCAGACCAACAATTTAATTGTTTGATGTTGCACATCTTCTTGTCCTAATGTTAAAAGTACTGGAAATCATCTTATTTTTTGATGATTTGTCCTTGTGAATCCTCCAGTGAGATTTTTAGTGAGACATAGTGCAAAGGAAAATACATACATACTGAACAATGTTTTAATGTAGACATATCTGCAAATACTGATCCAGTTAACTGGAACCTGTCCAACAGGGAACAGCTTTTTTGGAAAGGAGACAGAGTGACTCGTGCTTTACACCGGCTGGAGGTTTTTGGGAGGCTGCTGTATTAGCTCTCCTGTCTCCTGTAAGCCCTGTCCAGAGAGAGTTGATGCTGCTGAGCTCATTCCCTTGACACTACATGGAATTTTAGACAGATTTGACAATGCTGCAGGGCTTTGCTGTGAAGAACAACAATTCACTACTGAGAAGGGAGTTCCAGCAATTCAAACACAACATTTTTCAGATGTAGAAGGATTTGTTTGTTTTCATACACACATACTCTCAAGACCTTTTTTCATTCTTCTTCCGCTGTGTTCAAGTTACTAACTGCTGACAAGAAATTCACATCTCATAAATAATGCTTAAGAGCCATTGCTATATAAATTGAATGTGTTATGAATTGTGATGGGCCTTTTTGTAGCATTCTACGCCCGGAGCAGGAAGAACAGAGGATGTCATTTTCATTAATTTCTAATGAGGTGCCAATTAAAGCTAAGGAAGGAACTCAGAAGGGAAGAGTCACAGAGCTCCCCTGAATCCTGTGCCCCGGGGCTGTCAAACGAGTGTTCTGCCAAACCTCCTCTGAAAGTTCCAGTAAATTACAAACTCATCCAGAGCACACACAAGACAAATTCAGCTTCCCTTTGATCTTCAAAAGAGCAATTTGTAAGATGAGTTCTGAGGCTTTTCACACAGCAAACTGGGAGAAGTGATAGGAATTGTTAATTGCTGGTGCACTTTGCAAGCTTCAGTGAGAAAGAGAAATTTTAAACTGAATTCTCATTTTGAGCTTCTGACAGGATAACCTTTATATCAACACCACTAAAACAAAATCAGCTTCCTGTGCACTGTTTGTAGGTGACAGTAAGAGCAGGCAAGTCCTGCAGACAGCAGTGTTCTCTAGTTTGGGCTGGATGGACCTTCCAATAGTTTAGTGTCTTACAATGGGTAATGATTGTATTGAAATAATTTTTATTTAATATTAGATTTAGGAGTCAGTTTTATCATCAAAGAATTGCAGGAATCGTATTCTTCAAGTTACACTCTGTTACAGTATTTCTGCAAGCAGTCTGAAATCCACTGACTGTGATCCTTGATCTGAAAAGGAAGTTGTTGTCTCAGTGGTGTGATAACTGGGTGGTTTCCAGAGAGTTGCTTCAAAACTAGGGGCAGTGAATGTGTGAGTGGAAGTACTAGCTATAAAACACTGAGTTCTGGAAATATATTGTAAAAAAGACAGGTTGATTAGTTGCAAATTACACTACAAATTTCTAGGCCTGCTCTTAATTGCTTGACTAGATGTATATTGCTACTAAATAAAGTTATGTACAGTTTTAAAAGACACTAAGCTGTAAACTTTTAATCTATAGAAATTATTTGCATGGAAAGCAAAACTTAATTTTATGGAAGAGGCTTACAGTTTTGCAGTAGAAAGTAGTTCTGGTAGCACTAGGTCTGTGGTACCAAGCCAACACGCAGAAGTCTGCAATGATCTTGTTGTTGGAATTGCATGAGAAATACGATCCACTTCTAGTCGACAGTTAAAGAAAAATTAGTGTAGTGTGCCAGCTCTGCAGCAGCTTTTGTGTAGAATGGTTTGGTGTTTGTTGGCCACATCCTTATGGGTGTGTCTGTACCTCAGACTCCTGGCAGCTGGCAGTCAGTGGGGTAGCTGAGATAATGGGCCCTGCAAAGCAAGCCAGGCTGTAGCTTCCAGCAGCAGTGGCATTTGTTTGTGTGCTTCTCAGATAGGAATTGTAATGTTTTTCCTGTTCTTGGGCCAGAGGAGGTACTTAAGAGGATGGGAAGACGTTGAAACCTTCCAGCTTGATCACACTTGAAAAATAATTGCTCAGTCATGTTGCATTCTGATCAAACACTTGCTAGCCATATTTCTTGCCTGTGTGGACAAGAAAGCTTTTCTTGGAATTTTACTGGCCTAGGTTATGTTGTAAGAAGCTACAGTTTTCTGGAATGCATCTGGCCTAACAGCTATGCGCTCGTTGCTGCTCTTGGGGGAGGCTGCTGTGAGCACTAACCTCAGGCAGAGGTGAAGGGAGAATGTGGAGGTTTGCAATTTTAATTTGTGAGATGTTGGCAAGTACTGATGTTTGTCTGCTTTTTCATTGGAAGGGATGCAGTTCATAAGTGGCCTCTACAGCAGTAAGACTGAGCCAGGAAACAAGAGTCAAACTTTGCAACTCAGCCAGAGAGCCACCTCAGGGTGCTGAGCACCTGGAATTGAGGGTGGTGCACCTGGCCCATCACAGGCTGCTCCTTTAGAAGGGCGTAAATTTCTTTCCTAGATACTGTCCTTATTTTTCCACATCCCTGTTTTTCGTTTAGTTCTATATAAATCTATAATAATCTGTTGAAAATCTTTTCTTGGGGTTACTGTCAGTTTCTTTTGTTTTGGTCTAAGCACAGGGATAAGAGGGAGAGAAAAACAGACTCCTATCAAGCACTAGCAGAAACAAAATGCATCCACACAGCAAAGACTGTACTTACAGATAAAATGGCAGCAAGTCTCACTGTCACTGAGTAAGCAAAAACATGGAAGAAAAACAGCTGCAGATTCTTAACTTGGATAACAGAACTGCTGGTCCGTAAGCACAGGAGATGAAGCACTTGTTTGGATTGTGCCAAAATAAATTTGGAGTGATTTGATTTACTCAGTTAATTTAGAAATAATCTGCAGAAAGACAGGAAAAGAGAAACAAATTTGAATAGATAAGCTGCTCCATCTTTATACAAAGTTGTCAAACATCAAACTAATGTTTCTCTTAAAACTTGGTCAAATATTAAATCATAGTTCCATTTCCATGGAACCTTCTTCTGTGGAGGAGCATTTGTAATGGTGCTGGTAAATTCACTTTTTAGATGGATAAGGTTTATCTGGTACAAGCCAAAATGGCTTCAGGGCATGATTATGTCTTGGTATAACAGATGTACTTCCATTGATTAAGATGAAATATGCACAGTGCTTCTGGAGAGTATGAGTCAGCCAGTTCAGTAAGAAGTATTAAAGTAAATCTTATTAGTGACTGGTTACTACAGCCCTGGCAAGCCTTACTGTCAGCCTGTAAGATGTGCCACATTCAGCTGTCTTGTGTTGGCTGTTCTCGTAAGAGAGTTGCTTCCAGAATACTTCTTTTGCTTCAGCCATTTCAGGAATGTCCAGCATCTTACCTTATATTGCTGCAAGTATTAAAAAAATACCCAACAAAACACAAAGTCTATTGAAGTTTAAATTTTAACTCGGGGCGGGGGGGGTTGTTTTGCTGTATTTTATGAAGATGTTATTCCAAGATTGCAGTTTAATTGATAGGGAATAGGAGCTGTTAACTAATGTTGGTCTTTCTGACTAATATATATTCTGAAAGTACTGGAAATGAAGAAGTAGTTGATTAATTGCTGCATCACAGATTCCAAGTGTAGGACCCAGAAAAATGCTTTAATGTCTACGTTTCAGAAAAGCTGTCCACAGCTTTAAAAGTGTTAATGGAGTTCATGCTCCTTATAATTAGGAATCATGAAATAACTGTTTGAAGAGGCTCCAGTATAATTCTCCAGCTTGTTCAATTAACATGGGTTTCTTACAGGATGTGCTGATTTTGATTTCTTCCATTGTGCTACCAAAAGTTTGGCAGTGTTGATTTAGTGATGTGACTGAGCCTGTTCCTTACCTTCCTGTAGTCCCAATCAGTCCATGTAATTGAAATGGGCTGCTCATCCCTTAAGTCCCCAAGTTCTCCTTAAGTAAAACAAGTTAGGGTGTTCCTTCTAAAAACAAAAGGTGGTTTTATTTTGACATTACTGATGTGGTAAGTCCTTCATATAACCTTCTGGGGGTTTTCAAATGGAAACTGCAGTACTGGGTGAAAAATCAGTTTTTTCTAGGCATTCCACATTAAGTCTCTTCCCTAAATACCTCTATTGTGGTTATAGAAGAATGAAGTGTATCCACAAAGTGAAAGATGATGCAATTTTTTAATTGTCTTGTATGCACAAGAGACACATGGCCTAGTGAACTTGAACATAAAAATCCGTCTCAGACTATCTTTTATTTTTTCCAGTACCTTTAGGGAAGTATTTGCTCAGTCTCGGAGTAATTTTTTTCTTACGATAAAAGGACAGACAAGTCCCCCTAAAAGTGATTCAAATATGTTTGTCCTTATGTTAACAAACAGCTGTACACAGAAGTACTGATTCTACTAGTACTTGATTTTTGAAGTAGACACAGAAGGCCCCAAAATATGCCATAATAATCTGATGAATCCTGAAGGAACATTACCAGGTAATTAACTGACCACAAGGTAAGGCTTAGGTAGGGAGGAGTGTGAATTTTGTTGATGGAAGTCTTAAGATATTCACAGGAAGAAGTGGGGAAAGGACCTAGCCACAACTGCTGCAACAGAACTGGGAGGAGAAAAAGGATAATTGAAAGGAATTGTCTAAATTTGCTTAAAAAGTCAGAATTCTTTCCAGGAGCTAGAGTATTTTTCCCCTAAGGAGTGCCCTTAAATAAAATCTTATCTTAGAGGAAAATACCACCTGTGGTCCTAATCAGTTATAAGAAGGTATTAAAGGTAGGTACTGAGACTTGAGACTACTTGATGTGGATGTTCTAAGGAAATGGCATTAAGGTCAGTGTGCATCAGTTTTCACAAAAGTAAAAAGAATAGTATTAGTCTGTGTCAGGACCTTTTAATTAAGTATTACTGGCCTTGGAGGAAAGTTTCAAGAGCTGAGAAACTGTATCGATGGATATTGTAATCACATATGAGTATTCAGTAAGTTTTTAAAAATAAAATATTTATTTACCGTATCTTTATACATATTGAAATGCAAATGCTTACAGAGGTGTTCAGAGCTGTTAAACATTCCCGAGTTGCTGAAAGTTTTGCAAGTTACAGGCATAAGTCATGTATGGGGGTCCTGCCATATTCTGAACAACCAGGAGCCAGGAATGTTTTGTAAGAAAATGAAAAAAAAAACGGAAGAGTGGAAGTATACATTGCTCTAAGCATTTGTTTTCCTTTGTCGTGTCAATGGGGTTTCTGAATGGAGCTCTGTTTTCCTGTTATTAGAAGAATTACTCTTGACATAGAAGACTTTATTGGAGCAGAAGGTGTAATCTAAGAGACACTGAACATAAAGTGTTAATAAGGAATGAAGACATAAAACACATTTTATTTAGATTTAAAAGAAGTAGAGCTGCTTCTCTCTTGTTTGGCCAGCAAGCCTAGCTGCTCTCAGACTGGAGATCACTATGGTGCAACCTCTAGGAAGCTACTGAAACCCAGGGCATAAATAATACAACTCAGGAAATATACTGGAAGTCAAACCTGGAATCATATTCAGCATGTGATGAAGTCAAAATACATGCAGGATCCAGGAGAACTGTTACAATTAATGCAACACATACTGGATGTTAGTACAGACCCTTTCATTATTCATTCCAGTTCTTTATTAGTAGCCTTATCTTTCCTGCATTTTCATTGGGCTAAACAAAATTACACACATACATTATTGAATCACTAAGTATTGCTTGCTATTTCAATTAACTTTCTGGGTACACTGAAGCTTTTAATTAAATCCTCAGCTTCTGGGAGAAATGTATAAGCTCAGGTGGGCTTGGTGTAGAGAATTCTAGAAGAATTAAAGCTCACACAGCTTTTTTTAAAGTGTTAAATATTGCACAAGTCCCAGCTCTGACCTTAGGAGAGCTCTGTCATCCACCTGCCATTTCTTAGGGCACTTTAATTAAGGTGTCACACCACTCAAATCTAGAGAGTCTACCCTGCTCGAATCTAAATATGTTGAGTAGGAAACAAATGCCTCTTGGTAAGCTGGTATAACCCATGGAAGATCAAATTTTATAGCAGTACTAACATTTGTGATAGTGTAACTTGTACTAATAAGTTACCTCTACTTCATTAGCTGCCTTGGACTCTAGGAGGCCTTTCTGGCACAATTCTGCTTTTTTACTGTACATTCTGTTCTTTGGATTCATTTTCCCACATAAACTTGTGAAACTAGGAATGATTTGGGAGGTGCAGTATTATTTCAGTGTGTTCTTGGTCATGCAAACGTGGCAATGAATATTCCTTGTACAAGTGTAGCAGTGATACTAATTCCTCTTGAATACGCCATTGCAAAATCACATAATTGTTTAAATAAGAAAACTTTTCACCTACCTAAAGTCTAAACTTTTAATTTTGAACCTTCCTTTCCCCCTCCTTCAAATAAGTTGATCATTGATGTTCACTATCTGATACCTCACTTGATGCTGTAAGTTTTTTGGAGCAAAATGGTTTCTCCAAAAATTCTCTTGTTAAATTAAAGTTTAACCAGTTTTGGTTATTTGGGGTTTTTTTCCTGCCTTTGTGTTTCAACAATCACACAAGCCTTTGGTGAAAAATGTTTCTTCCAGTTATATCGACAGATTACATGACAAATTAAAATGCTAATTTCTGGGAAGTTGCATCCTTTATCACAGATGAACTGGGACCAGAGCCCAGTTCTGCAGAGATTACACAAGAGCAGTAACCCAGCAGTTCTGGTGGTTGGAGAGTGAGCTTGTGGTGTCACAGCTGCTGCTTGTGCCTAACTGCTGTGGGTGAAAGCTGAGACCAAAAACCAGGGACAGTGTAGAAGGTCAGAAGGGGAGCCTACAGATGCCGTTGTCACCACTGTGTAAGTCAGTGACCTCTGAGGTAT
Source organism: Ploceus nigricollis (assembly GCA_013399945.1). Taxonomy (NCBI): domain Eukaryota; kingdom Metazoa; phylum Chordata; class Aves; order Passeriformes; family Ploceidae; genus Ploceus; species Ploceus nigricollis. Next base: position 868,394 of record VXBC01013192.1, read on the forward strand.
GAAGCAGTTTAGAAGTGAGTATTGATTGCGTGGTGTATCTGTGGGAGTAATCCTGGACCTGAATTGTTCTGATAGTCTGTCCCCAGTAGATAAGAGCCTTAACTTACAAATCTATTGTGGGTGAAGAAGTTGTGACATGGAAGTGTTTACTCTCAGATGCATGAGTTCTATACAGCAAGAAAAATATTTGGTCCAAATCAAATTATTTAACCACCGTCTTCTTCTGGTACATGATGGAACTGGGACACAATCTTGACTAGAGACCTGCAGTACTCAGTCAGTCAGACCTGACACATAGCAAACATTTGTTAATGGCAGCTTACTATTACAAAGTAGATGTGCTGTATTTATGACTTTGATTCATTAGGGATTATTTGAAATTCAGAAATAATTTCCTGAAAACCTCAGCTCTGTTCCTAAACATCTTCCCTACTTCTCTGGGATTAGTGTTCACTACAGCAAAAGTAAGAATTGAGTCTAAAAGAGTGCCAGATCTTAATTTTTTCCACTCCAAATACAATGTCTTCAAAGAAACAGGAGGAAACTTTGAGTTGTTCTTAGTTCCAAAGACAAGGAATAGAATAGTGCCTTGTGTAGAACCTCCTTAAGAACTGTTGATCCAAAAAATTCCCCTAAAAAACAGCACGTGCTCTGTCCTCAAGGGATATGAATTCTCTGTTCAAAATTTGTCACATTCAATGTAGGAAAAAATAGTTTGACATCTTTCTGTGCAAGTAGTCAGATAAATAGGAGAGTGTATTTGAAATTAGCACGAGTTGGGATAAAATGTATTTTGTTTGCAGGGTCTCCACAGTGCCAAACTGCATCTCTTGTGTGCTCTCTAAAGCAGCTTCCCAGGCTTATGATCTTAAAGAAAATAGACAGAAAACAACTTTGAAATGCAGGTTATACGTGACTAAACTTGGAAATACAAAGTCTTTACCTTGCAGTTGAAAGAATTCTTGCAGAGTCTTTAACCATACCTGTCCAGTGGCTGTTACAGTATTAAGATTATGTCCTCTCTCTTTGGCATACAACTTCTTCCATTCACTTCTTGGGCAGTCCTTTCCACAAATGCTTCTCCTGTCTCTAATGCAGATACATAGACATTGCTTTACCCTCTTTATGGCAGAGAGCAAAACAGAGGAAGAATGGAAAAAAAATTCTTACTCCTTTCTTTTCTCCTAAGCTTAAAACCAGTAGTAGAAATACAGAATGAATCTGTAGGATCTCATGAGCACTCTTATGTAGCACCAGAGATATCACAGAGCTATATGCTTCCAGCATGAAATCTGAGATTATCGCTGACTGAGAGCAGGATGGAAGTCCCAGGGTGCCCATCCAGTTCCAGGGACAGATTGCCAGAGTAAAAGAAATATTCTAAGGTGTCTTACACCACCTCTTTTCCTCTCTTTGATTCAGCTATTGATCATTTTGGTAGTTGTGAGTAGGTATCAACGATCTGTATGAAGAAGAAAATACTGTAAATTAAGTTGCAGTGATCATAGCAAATGGTTAGAAAAATAAATTAATAGGAAAAGTCACTTCATCCTACCGTATGTTTTGTGAACCTTTTGCAGCTGTGCTGTTTGTGAAGATTCATGGAACTGAAATGCTTTGAGAGGGCAATGCTTAAGACAATGTGCATTGATATTTAGAGACTTCTAACTTGGAACACCTAGAGGTTAACACTCCCCATCCACTCAGTTTGGAGTGGAAATGATAGAAAGGACTGCATCAATTTTGTAGAGTTTTAGTAAATACATCTATCTGGTTAAAAAGCTTCATCATACTGTGGCATGCTCCTCTTTCCCCTTGGAAGTGAATGACAAGATTTCCAACCAAGTTATTCTGAGGTACTCATCACTTTGTCAAAGTCCACATCAACTTGCAAAGCTGGGAAAGAGAAACAGAAGAGTTTAGTTCACTTATTTCCAAAACCTCGTTTAGCTTGGTGGGATTTGGTTTGGTTTTACAGAAAATGTCAGTAAAACTGAAATTTCCTTGAGTTGTGTAATGTAAGCTGACAGTGCTAGTGCAGAGCATTCCCACAGAAGAGAGAGGAGAGATAATTAGAGTAGATGCAAGAATGGAGCTGTCTAAAAGAGAATAATACCAGATACCAGCAGACTAGAATATATTTATATTGCCTAACGCAGTGCATACGAGCTGCCCTGGAAGCTTTGCCTGGCTGGACTACAGCGCACATTCCCGTCTTTCCATTACCGCGTGTTCTTGGTAAACAGCCTCCAGAACACAGGGAAGTAAGCTGGGTCATGCTGCAGATCTCAGGTCCTGAAGCCTTTAGGATCTTGCTTTGTATCTTGGTAGCTATTTGTTCTACTCTTCCATTCATTTCTTACCTATTTCATGCCTTTAAAAAAACAAAAAAAAATCATTTCCACCCTTACTTATAGTTTTATTGTTAGTATAATTTGCAACATATTAAATCATCTTTCCAGTTGGAAGGGCTACGGGGGGAGATGCATAAATGTTGTTTTGGGGGTGAATGGTGTGCAGTTGTTCTCAACAGTGCAGCAGCATGAACTGATCTTCTCTGCTGGCTCATCTGCCTGGTTTGGCTGTGCTGTGTGATAGCCTGCAGATATGTTCATTGTTTAAAGAGATGTTAAAATCTGTTCTTGAACAGAAATCTGCTCATAGACTCATGCAATACCTTGTTAGATAATACACCTTTGGTGTAGTTAGTTTACTTCTAACCTTACACAGTTTACTTCTAGCCTTTGCTAGAATTTTTGCAGTATCTTCAACTCTTAAGCCACGAAGTATTTTTAAATTCTGTTTGAACATCTCTTGATTAAAATTTCAAATTTGCAAGAGAAGTAAAATATCTTGTAAAGAATGTGAAGTCAAAGCACACAGCACAGAATTCTGCACAGGATTATGTCTGTGTCATTATTAAGACTGCTTTTAAATAGGCTTTGTACAGGGCTCCATACAAACACAAGTTTTTTATTAAATAAAATTTGGAAACTGTGTAAGCTGCAAGTTCTGACTGTTCTGAACTTCTGCCTGTTGACTTGGAAATGATCCTAGTGGACAGGTAAGATGATTTTTAAGTCTTGAAAAAGACTTCATCAGAAGCTCAGGGTTTTATGGTGAAGTATGTTGACTTCACTTTCTTTTACCTACCCATGGGAGTTTCTTTGAATGTATCAAAAGGGGTCACTGTAGTATAGAAGGCTAAACCTTCAGAGCAGTTGGTGCCTGCAATGAAAGCATAAATGTCTAGAGTGAACAATTAAGATGATTGATGGTACTTGATAATGAAGGGCTTTGCCTTCCCATGTCAGCAGTGATACTTGAACGGCTCAGCTTTCAGAAACTCAAAAATGTACCAGAACTCTTGAGTGTAGCAATGAAGAAAAGGCAATAGTTTTTCATTACCCACACACAGCATACTGTAGGTCTGTGATAACTCTCTGATCTGGAATGTGGAAGCCTATTCTGTTTTCTGTTCTCTCCAATATCCCTTTCCCATCAGGTTCCTCAGGAATGATGAAAGCAGCTTCATAGTTTCTGGTGTGCAGTCTTGGGCTTCCTTTGAGTGACTCCTCTGTGAGGCAGGGATGGTGCTCTGTTTTATGGCTTCAGCCAGTTTTGCTCTGGTGATGAAATGGAAGTGAATTTTTTAATGATGTATTGTGTAGAAGTTTCTGTGGTGCTGAGAGGAGCTCAAATGTTTTGAGGCACTACATAATGTTTTTCCAAGATGTTTGCATTAGAGACCTGAGGAGTGGGTGATTCATGGTTTACTTCTAACATCAGAAAACAATTGCAGAGCTGTGAGATGTATTATTACATTTACTAGATTGAAATCTTCTGTGCTGGGAGTGGAAGTCTGGCATGTTTTAAGTTGATAACTTGGGCAAATGAACTTCAATTGGCAGAGGGATTCCCTTTTGCAATGCTATTTACACTAGTAGAAAAGTTATTTATTTTGTCTTTTAGTTCTAGTGTGCTAAAAGAAGCATTTCTGCAGTAAATTCCTTTAAGAGACACAACCTGTATTTGATACCATGCCATAATGAACTTAACAGCATATACACTGCAGGAGTTCATTTATCTAACCTACTTTGTAACCGTAGAAGCAGAGTTCTCAGGAGAAAAGGTTTCACCTCTAAATATGGAGTGGCATTAAGGATCAAAATACAGATGAATCTATTGGCCTTCCGCCCCAGCATACACAAGTTAGTAATGGAACTTCTGTAAAATCTGATGGCCTTGATGCAACATCAGGCACTTGTGCACATGCAGACCACAGAATGTCCCTTCTGATTTTCAAACCACTGAAGAAACAAGGAGTGAATACAGCTGTAATAACCTAATTGAATATGCGCACTCTGAACTAATGAAAAAATGTTCAGTACTAATGTCACTCAATTGGTTGCTGAATAAAAGTGTTTTAAAGGTCTTTAAATTTTAAATAAAACCTACAAAAAACAAGTTCCAATCTTTAAAGTGACTTAAACATTTGTAGCAGTGAGACTAAAGATCTGAATTCTCTTTTTGGAAATGGAGCTTCCAGGAGATCTGCATTGCTAATTCAACCAGAATAAGACCCCTTCCATGAATCAGCCAATATATGCAGAACTATTTTTGTAACATTCAAAATGAGCTTGGGTATTCTTTCATTAGATACTATCTGTTCTAATTAGCAGTACACATTTAAATATATATATACACATATATTAATAACAGGTTTAGATCATTTAGTTGCTGAAATTAGACATACTATTCCCATACTCTGGGAAAAATTAAAATCACCTGCCCTTCTTTTGTGGACAGTTACTGAAACTTTGTTCAAGAATACATAAAAAAATCCTTGATGAACAGAAAAAAATAAATAATGTGTCATGGGATAAATATAGCGTACAGTACAGATTTTCCTCTGTGAAAACAGGTGCTCTATAAAGAAATAAAAGGTGTTCAAAAATGAAGTAAAGATCAGGCAAATCAGAGGATAGATTGTATTAGGGATGGCAGGGTAGAAAGGAACATCATGAAGCTGTGCTGGTCTGCACTAGGCTTTGTAGAAGGGGAAGAAATGGGGCAATTGAAAGGTCATGCTCAAAACTGATAAATCATGTGGCATATATACTTCCTTACTAGATTTACAGAATTGTCAAAGGGTCTTGGTGAAGCAGTGCAGAAAATTGTATAAATTTTCAAGACCTCTTTTCAGTAACATTAGATGGCATTTTTACATACGCTTGTTAAACATTTGGAAAGGATCTGTAAAACTGCCAGGATTTAAAACCAGTTTTTATTTAGAAGGGACTGATACACCTCCTGCCCAGTCCATATCTTCATGGTGTCTTGCATCTGCTTCTTAGACATTCATTGCAGATAAGATGATGAACTTGATTTTTGAGCTCATCCAGGTAGGCATTTATGTTTCTTGTACCTGCAGTGGACATTGGTTCAGCAATTTGATATCTTATTTCAAGAAATAAGGGAAGCCTTCAGACCCTCCTTTCTGTGAGAGAACTGAGTGAAATGCCTGTTCGGTATTGGCACTGTAGTCCAGGGTTATTTTCATTTTAACAATCAGACCTTGAATTTTTGGCACCTCGGGAAAGATATTTGTCACATTTGAGTGTGGTATGACTCAGATTGAGATTGAAGTGGAGGCAATGATCACAAGGGGTGAGATACATATCAATTCAATCTGCATTTTTCCATCCATGTTTCTGAACTGTACATACCAATACAGAAAACTTGTCTTTTTGGCTTTGTTCCTAGAACTGGGTTTCAAAGCCAGACATAGATAATAGGCATGTCTTTTCATAGGCTGGTGCTACTGAAACAAAGAGCAAAGATAAATCAATTTTTCTTCACTTTTTTAAAATAATTCCATGTATGACACTTTCCCCCTCTCTGTTTTCTTAACAATCACTCTTCTATAAAGGTAGCAAGTTGTTCTCTCCTGCAATTGATATTTTATAGTCCAGAAACTTAAATTACTTCACACACATATTCTCATATATTTGTATATATATATGCACAAAACACTCTCCCAATCATTCACTCACTCATCCTTTTCCATCTCTCAAATATTATAATTTTGTGGGTTGAATATCTTCTGAGCATTTAAGGAGCAGCAGTAATGTAAAGCATTCAAGTAAGAGGCAGTGTTATTCTTTGCACCGTCAGGCAGGAAAAATATCCCAGCACAGGCGATATTACATGAACCATACTTGGTTTCATATACAGTGGACTGGTGAGCCCTGTAACTGTGTGACTTCTCTCTCTCCTCTAGCATCTACTGCTATTTAAATATTCATTTTGGAGGTGGGAAATTTGAGGCAGTTTCTTTACTGTTACAAAGCGTTAGGGACAAAGAAGAAAAAAGCTGATTTCCTTTGTTGACTAGAAAGTGGTGGCTATGGCAGATGCCCTCCTCACCTGCAGGGAAGAGTATTGGCATGTTTCTAAGTCACGTGCTCCCTGGAAAGCTGAGTAACATTGAGGAGCTTTAGACAAAGAGACAATAACCTCAATTTCTCAGCTACAGAGCAAAGTGATGTGGCATGCCACGTCCCTGTGTCAAATGCCTGTTCCCCCCTGTGATTAGTGTCAGAATGGTTCATGGGGAGAAGTTTCTGAAGACCGGGATAGTGAAGGAGCAGTGAACTCTCCTGCCGTCACTGCCAGCACTGGCAGTGAGGAGGAAGAAAGGTGCTTAAATTTAACAGTTCTGACTTGAAAATCTGCTTGGGAGCTCACCCTAGAGTACCATAGGCATGAGTTTCAGAAATGACAACAAAGTCCACTCAAAAGTAGGAAGGATTTCAGCAAAGATGATTAAATCCCAAAAGCATTAGCTTTTTTACTGTGTAGACGTACGTAGTCTAGATGATTTTGGAGGTTTCCTGGATAAGATGAGAGGATGGCAAAAAAACCCCACAAATCTCATATGACCTGAGCTTTGGGACTGTGTTGATAAATTCTCAACAAAAGGCAGTAAATAATCAAATATTCATTACCCTGTAAGAAAATAAGTAAAAGCTTTAAGCTGGCGTGAATTTTTGAGAACTGAGTTACCCCCAGTAGACAGGGGGGTTACTCACTTGTGGATCAGGTGAGATGCCACCTCTGTAAGCAGTCCCTAACTGTGTCTCTTGTCTCCCTCTGGCAGGTTACGTGTTCTGCATGTTGCACCGCCTGCCCGAACAGCACGACTGCACGTTCGACCACATGGGCCGCGGGCGTGAGGAGGCCATCATGAAAATGGTGAAACTGGATCGGAAAGTAGGGAGATCTTGCCAACGCATTGGCGAAGGATGTTCCTGAGTGCAAGACTGCAACCAAATGCTGTTCTCTTAGTTCACTAATGTTAGCCTTATTTAGGACAAAGTCAGCCAGACACCTTGTACTAGGCAAGTTTCAGACTACAGCCAATCAGTTTCCTTCCTTTAGCCAACCGTCCTGGTACTGTAGTTTAGGGATTGATGGTGGTTGAAATCTATCTCTGGCTGGTTACTAAGGTGCCTGCTAGCCACCGTATAAAAATAAAACATGAAGAAATATTATTTTTGAGTATGGCTAGTGGATTTAAACAAAGCAAGAAAAATCCAAAGGCTTCTGTTATTGCTGGAGTCACTCTAAAAGCCTTATGCTGGAAACATTCCAGCTGCAGAGTTAAAACAAATAGTTGTATAGAAGCTGGTGTAAAAGTTTGCTATGCACATGGCTTTCAGACAAACTGTTTAATGTGCAGCCTTTCACCTCTTCACTGCTACTGAATCCTGAGGAGGTGAAATACTACTCGGAGCAGCAACTGCAGCTGCTTAAGCCCAGAAGACCTGACTGGTCACTCGTGCCTTCATCACATGTGGCTTTTGAGTTAGGCAGTGTCACCAGCATCAGGGATTCTGTTGGGGTAGGAACACCTTTCCGGTTCTTCCCAGGAAGCCAAAAAGAAAGGGGGACAGAGATTCTTATGAAAAATTTTTATATGTATCTTACTATAAAGAACCTATCAGGGTTTGGTTTTTTTCCCTTCTTTTTTTTCTTTTTTCTCTGTTAAATTATGATCTCTCTTTAAAGCCAACTCCATCCTGGAGCAGTAAATGGTGCATAACTTTTTACATGGCATCCACAGAGATTCTACGCGTTGTGTGAACAGATTCCACATACCTTGAGCAGTGCAGCCATTCCCACTGGCCGAAACCTGATTGGCTCTTGTTTGCCTTTTGCTAAGTGCAGGTATCTGATAATTGATCAAATAAGGCTAATTCACAGCACAGTAGCCATGGCTGGATTCTACAGACTGACTTTCTGTAGCTAGACTTACATATTGGGGAAAAAAGGACATTTTGTAGCAAACGGAATTCAGTAACAGTATTGGGGAACAACCTGTAAAACAAACACCCTTTGTCAGAATGAGTTCGTGTTCCTCATGTTCAGAGTGTCAATGAGATAATCAAAGGGGCTCCACCAGCCTTCCTTCTATGCAGCTGAACGCACCCAGGAAAATCCCTGCCCACAAAGTGAGTATAGCAAGCGGATGTGAAATGCATGACCTGGATCTGGTTAGAGCCTTGGTTCTGTGTTATGGTGTGTCACGCTGAGCTGAGCCGAACCGCACCAGCTTTGCCACTTCGGAAACATAAAAGCAAACATCATAACCGGGCTGTCTCCTGCTGCACACAGGGCTTATGCAGGTAAAAATGATTCTGCCGATGTCGCCCAGCTTAATCCCGAATGAGTTTAACTTCACAGTCGATTAGTAGGTTATTAACAAGTGGGTACATTTGTAAGAAAACCTGAGGGAAAACCTGAAGATTTGTCTCATCTTCAAATACTGGGCAGATGTGAAACATTGGGGGTGAAGTAACCTGTCACTTGGAAAACCCCAGCTTGTATCAGTCATCCTCCATTCTACTTGTTACAGGTAATTAACTCCTTATAGGCCAAATTATACTGTTACATTGGTAGCCAGTTAGGAACATTTAACAGTTAGACAACTAATTAAAAAAAGAATACATATATATATACACATATATATATGTCTCTCCACACACACACTCAGCATCTGACTGTATTAGCATTAACCATGAAGCAAATCAGAAGTGTCCCATCATTATAAATGCAAGCTGTCTGGAAGGCAAGCTGTTTTTTTTTCCTTGTTCTTATTCAAGAATATGAACCAGCAGCAAAAGCTTCTGTAATGGGCTGCATTTTCAGGAAGTGGTCCTGGTGAGAGGGACTGCCCAAGGATATTATTTACATTTGCCATGAGGAGTTTAAAAAAACCATGGATTTTGGCGGCTGCTGTGATGCGCACTTTCTTTTCCTACAAAATCCTATCCTAGCATTTGATGGGCATTCTGATTGATACACATGACTTTTCTGCATTAATACTGAAGATGCTACTTTGTTCCTCCTTAATATTCTCTTTAATCTCGTTACAAGTGCACAGACGGTTTCAAGGTGGCTCTTGAGAGGACACTACTTAAAGTTCATGTGAATTATGGACAATGTTCACTTTAAACAAAAAGTTGGGGAGGGGGTTGTTCCTTTGCAGTATCTGTTCTGTGAAGTTTGTTAAACGTAAAGAAAGCTTAAGTTCTTGTATCTTAAAAGAAGATCTTATTTAACCCTTTTGTGTTCTAGATTTACTTACACATGTAGCCTAGAGCTCAGTTTTAGTTTAACATTGTGAAAATATTAAAAGAATCTTGTAACTTTATTCTTTTTCCTCATGCTAAAAAAATTAAACCAATCAGATTAAAGTTTGAAGTCCTGTCTGCCTATTCCAACAGGTCTTGCTATTTTGCACCATTTCTACTGTAAATTCATGTAAGAAATATGAACGGGGAAAAGACCAAGGCTAGGTCAGTAACTTCAAGCTGAATTTACAATTGGTGAAGGGTGGACAGGATTTTCTGCAGGTTTAGAAGGGAAGGATAGTATTTCTGCTGGGTTTGAATTGAGGGATTTGTTTTGTAAGCAAATCTACTGTAGCCAGTTTGGACTATTTAACTTTGAGGTTAGACACAGTAATCAAAGGAATAAGCTGTGCATACTTTTCAAGTCAAATGCATACTGTACACTGTATCACTGGCACTAAAATGTCTTAAATGTTCTTTCATGCACTTTGACAGCTTCACCTAGAGTAGCTGTATTCCAGATCAGAATGGGCTATATTCATAATGGATAAACAGAGGAATAATTATTGTTTCTTAAACATTTAGATGCTAAAAACGCAAGGCTAATTAAAACCTCCACAATTTTCAATTGAAAATGGTTTGGAATTGAAATTGTGCCTGATTCATGGGTCACATACACCCATTTTTTTTCCTCAAATTCTTATGGTACTTTAAATTATAAAACTGCACGATTCTTGAACAAGATGGCTGTGTTCTAGTAAAGGTAAGTTACATAAAACAGCTCTGCCTTTTCATCGAGTTTCAAACCTGTGTCTAGGTGTGAGCCAGGGCTTCTAGGAAAAATAAGACTTGCCTGGGAATGTTGCTGTGTACCTGTTCTGTTTCGAAGCAGCTCCATGTCTTGACTGAGCGGCAGCACATCTGTAACGTGAGGTACCTGAGAACATGAACTGCTCTTCAGTAGTGCACAGGAAACACCCTGAAAAGAGTCCTGGTGCAATTCCAGCAATCCAAAAGTTATATTAGCTGCTTTTATCAACTCAATGGCAGGTGATAAATACATCAAAACTTAAATTTTGCATTACTTTTCTTTTGGATAAATTGCAATCCCCTGGCCTAGTGAATACAATGTCCTCTTTATGTTTGGCTTTGTACTCACTGTGGTGTTCAGTTCATTGTGTAATCAGCAGTTCCTTCTGTGATTATGCTATACCTTAGATATAAATCTCTAGGGGATAAAAGCACTTTTTTTTTTTTAATCTTACAATTATTATTTCAGTACAAAGACTCACCAGGGAGGAAAACTGATATTAACTGTGTCATAAAAATACAGATTTTATAATAGACTCCAAGAAGTTTACCAGTGTAATATCTGACAGCACCTGTCCTCATAGTCGATGTGTAGAGAGTTAAGTGCCCTGACAAATTTTAGTAACATTCTCTTTGTTATATTGTAGTTACTGATATTGTCCATCACCAGAGGAACAGCCAAGAGAAGGTCTAAGCAAAGTAATCTGTTAATGTAACAATGAGCTTGTAGCCAGTTTATGCTGGAAATAAATTCATATTCTCCTGGAAACTTTTATGCTTAGAAAACCAATGGAAACATTTAAGACTGCACTCTTTTAAATTAACTATATTTATTGGTACCAGATGTTTATCTTTTTACTCAAATACATGATTAGAATTCTGCATAAAGAACAAAAATAATATATCTGGTTCAACACAAAGGCTGTGGTGGCAGGAGCTGCTGTGTGTAAGGATGTACAGTATATTTTAGTATAACCAGTTCATAAGATTATAGTTAGTTAAGGCTGCGTCTGTACATACTTTACTGCAAAAGGATCACAGTGAAAGAAGAGTGCATAAGATTAAAGTGCTCAGAAGTATTTGCAGTGCACATTTTACATGGTGACCTGGTGCAATAATGGGATTTATTTCTCACTATCAGCAGCTGTTTTGGGAGAACAAACATCACTGCTGCTGGAAAGAGCCACTTTTAAATAATGTTCCTGATATACATCAGTGAGAAGGACTCTTCTTCATCTTCATTTATTTTTCCTTTTTGTTGAAGCAGTCAGCATGTGCAGCTGGGCATTTGAAGTAGTTCTGCTCGAATGTTCCTCTTTTTGGCTTTTCAGTATTCCCCACTGAAAAAAAAAAGCATCAACTTCATTGCTCTTGTAAGTCCCTGCACGTTAGTTCAAGCAGTTTAAAATACAGGTGTTGGTCTATAGAAGTGATGACCTCCTTGTATTTTACTGCAGTGGCAGCCTCTTTCTTCAGTTAACTGAAACATAATGCAAACATGATTCACCTGTTCTGGATTTTGGGCTGTGGGGTTTTTGAACTTCAGTTCTATGATTCTGTTCACAAACATCTTCCCATAAACTCTGCATGCTTCATCTTCCATTCTTAAGTTGAGTAAGGACAAAAGAAGGCATGAAAACAGGAGTCAGAGGATGGCAAAGTGACAAATGCTTAGTGATCACATCCACCTTTCTCTTCAAGTCAGACTGGATCATAGAATAGCAAAGAAGCAGGTAATTACTTGCCAAACAGCACCACCTTTTTTCACTTGGTACTACAGAAAACCATTTTGCTTTATCTTTGTGACTATACCTGTGCAGAGTTTGTCTGAGTCAATTCTGCAACAGACGTTATATGCAAATAAATGAAACGGCACCATCATAATAGGAAAACATTTTTGATGGATTATTTAGTAATAACTACATAGTTTGCTACTGGACCTTCCTGTTTTGCAATATGCTGCTATTTTCTTTGGAAGAAAAACAAGCAGAACTTTATAAGACTAACTGTAAATGATTTCAAATTCAATATGTGCATCTTAAGCATTTGGAAGAGATTACTGAAATTATATATAGTTTTTAAAGATGATGATGATGACTGCATCCTCTAACAAAAGGTTTTTGTTCTTCACATAGTAGCAAGTGTTGATGGCAATGGTTTAACCATAAGCAGAATGTTCCTTTCTGCTAGATTTGTGCAAAGCCAATAACATGCAGTAGGATGCTCTGAGTTAATAACTTGTAGCACGGTGCAGTGACTGTGTAATGAGAATAAAATTATAGAGACCTACTCCTGTCTGTGGCTCTCCCTTCACACGAAAGGACAGGTAACGCCCACTGTTTCCTTGTTGCTCAGTCCTCTTTATTCTTTTCTGAGTTGCAGAAGACACTTTCCTTCCCTCTACCAGCATGCTCAAGGAGGATGGAAAACCAAATGCTAACTAAAGGTTATTTAGGAGGAAAAAAAAAAAAAAGTTGACATCTCTGAAGGCAAAGTATTGAAGTCATCCTCCATATGCAACTCCAGAAGAAGCTCTCCTTAGGGTTCTTGGAAGGAACACTTGAAAATTTTGGGGTGTCTTTTTAGATTGTTTAGGATCTCTGAATCAAAAAGCTAATCCTAATAAAATCCTAAAAAATAAAGAAAAGCACAGCATTGTATCTTCCTTTGAAAGGGAAGATGAAAGAAGCATGATCAGCACTGCTGCTTTAAGCCAGCTTAATGAGAGGTTCATTGTTGACTCCTGAAATACTGTCTCATCTCTCTGCTTTTCAAAGGAGCACATAAATGCAAGACTCTTAGAGGCGGGAGGGAAGAGTGTGAGCTAAAGCTAAGCTAAATTCATTCTTCATTCTAGCAATAATTTGTCTTTTTCCCCCACCTCCTCCTTCTGCAGTGTTTATACTACATTTGCTTTAGAGTCCTGGAAGTTTCAGCTACACTAGTTTCTGGAGAAGTCTTTTAACACGCTGCATTTAGCAGCAGCATGAGGAAGATGATGAGCTCCAGTAGGTTAAAATGAAAATTAATCACTGTTGGCCAGCACAACTCTTGTCCACACTAGAGTGTTAAAAGGATGGCTACCTAAAAATGTTTCAGCTCATCCTTCTGTATCAGCTTTGCATCAGTCCTTCTCATTTGGGTAGTGTGTCATGTGGACAGCAGCCAGAGGTGTGACCTTTGTCCTGTCTGCAAGCAGACTTTGCCCTTCATTACACACACCCACCCCAACATTTCTATAGATAGAAACACTCACCAGATAAGCAGCAGTTGGTTAGAAATTCTACAGCTATACACCTGTTTTCAAGTCACTCTGTATATGCCGTGTTTTCTCCTTTTGACTGTTTGGTCTCAGGTCTTGTCAAAAATAGCAGTTCCACCCTGTACATGGACCTGTATACACTCGAATCTTTTGGGACATCAAATGGCTGTAGCAGAATGATGCTGCTGGAATAAGCCAGCTTTCACTTCCTGCACACCCACATGTTTATTATCAGTCCTTGTCTGGCTTGTGTTCTGGGGAAAAGTAGCTTGTCCCCATATCTCAAATTGCCTGTTTAATAGTAGCTGTAGTTAAATTATTGTCAACTGCTATAGACTTGGTCCTGGAACCACCATCATGTTCATTTACACTTCCAGTAAAAACACTTCCCTTGAGCAGGTGGGAGGTTTGAGTGACTGCCAGCAGTTCTGATCTTTCTCCATAGTGTGTGTCCTGCTGTCCTGGGGCACAGAGCTCTGAGGGATGACGGGAGTGTGCACGTGTGCAGGATCAGCAAGGTGATGCTGATTGTATTCCAGCTGCCACCTTAACAGAAATACTTTGCCCCTGAAGCAGCAACTCCTGCTAAATTAGAGGGAGCAGGTAAATATGTGCTATTTGAAACTTACTATCCAATAAATATCTATTTATCAGCCTGTTTCAGGACCCCTGCCAGCCTTCATTTCTTGATTTGCTGTGATTTCCATAAGCGTTTCTCCATCATCCCTTTTGCAAATTCTCCCTCATCGACTATGATGCTCACTCCTACATCAAATTGTCATGTTCAGAGACAGAGTCTGTGTGAAGACAACAGGAGAGCTGATCACATATCTAAAGGTGCTGGGGCTTGTATTGCCATCTGTAATGAAAACATTAATTTTTAAATGTTAAATGATTGCTGCTCTTTAGTATATGAAACTCCTAGAGCTGTTTTAATACACTGTAGCAAATAATATTAAGGCTCTGTTCTACTTCAAATTCAACCCCCTCCTTCCTTGCTCTTAACTCTGGACTTTCTCCATCCAAGGAACCTTAGGCTAGCTTGATACTGCAGCCACTGGAGATACCCAGGCAGTGTTTAATGACACCTCTGCAAGTACCAAATACCCATCCAGACCAAGAATAAAAAATTGTCTCTTTGTTCTGCTTTAGTTCTTTCTTCCTCTTGTTAACCCAATATTGTTATTCTGTGGATAAAATATAAAGCTATCACTCATTTGCCAAGTAATGCTGAACATTTATCCATCACAGTGATTGGTTTAAGATTTTCAGCATATGATTGATATGGTGGGTTTGTTTGGTTTTCTTACACCAAGCTTCATGAAGACAGTGCTTAAGTGTTAACTACTGAAACAGGCAGATCTGACCGACATAGAAATCACACGTCAGGCAGACCCGAGTCAAGACTTCTTAACATGAATCAGAAGCAATTCCTTGCCTTTGCTGTTCTCCATGTGGAGAATAAAGGTAAATCCAACTCTGCTGCCTCAGCTGCATAGCCTGTGCCGGTTGTCCCCTGGCTCAGCAGCTGGAGGGGTGCTCTGTGCTGTGCCTCAGGCCCTGAAAGATCTCTGGAGTCATGGAATCATCATCCAGAGTCCCTGAAGGCAGTCAAGCTGTAAACTGTACCTCCTCTTTCTAAACGTGTGTTTTCTGCAAAACAATAAAATTGTTTATGAAGAGATGTGATGTATTAAACAAGACAGTGCTGACCTGCAATTGAATTGTGCATTCCAGGGTTGCCTTCTCTTAGCAGCCTTTGGCTGGTAGCATTAAGGTGAGTAAGGAACTTCAACAAGCCTATAGCACTTAAATCATGCCACAGGAACTGAAACAAATGTTAGGCCTTATGCAGTCTGCATACATCCAGCAAGGCAGAAAGATGAATGCTTTTATTTCACACCAGCCCTGATTCAGTCACTTAACACCAACACAGATCAGTTTCCCTCAGCCAACATTCAGCATCTTTCTAGAGTAAAGGCAAGGAGCATCAATCATTTTGAGAGCAGTCCGCAGATAAAAGATACCAGAGTTAAATATCTACTATAAGGATTACACAGTTTAGTGTAAAGCATACCAAAATAGAATTCTAATACTGCAATGCATTTCAAATACAACACTACATTTCTGATTTCTCAGAAAGCTCCATGTGAGCCGAGATTGGGGCATTAACAGCAGAAAAAACCAAAAGGCAATAGGCTTCCCACACTATATAATTCTTCACGGTAAGACAGTCTGACCCTTGCTGTTCTTACTGTTTATAGATTTCTTGGTGTAATTTTCTGTTTGAGAGAGCTTAACAGTGAACTACAGTTTGTGGATACTGTGTAATTCCATTGCTAGATAACTGCTACTCCAAGCATGTGAGAAGAATGAAAGCATTAAGTCTTAGAAGGTCTAGTTTTTATCCTTTATTTTTGGGCACATGGCTAAGGGCTTGATCCCCTAAATATAGGAAAACCAGGCAAATTTAAAGTAGCAAATTTTCTCAAGGAGCCTGTGTAAACTTTGTACACAGATTTCATCAGCATGTTAATTGAGAGCTGCCAGGTAAACAGTCTTCAGTTTAAAAAAAGCCTCAGTGATAAAGTGACTCGCTCACTCCAGCCAGGGGCACATTCTTCATGCCATGCTTCTGTTCTATATGAATTATCCGTGACTATGGGGGCCCTGCCTGTGCCAGCACAGCCACACAAACAGTACAAGCTTTGCACGCCAACTCTCACAGTCCACAGAGGCGGCTGAACTTCAAAGGTTTGCAACAGATAACGGGTTTACACAATGCTGCTCTAACCATCTTTTGTTTTACTTCTCTGCTGGCACATAGGTCTTATGGAGAGGCGTAATAAATGCCTTTGTTTTGTGAGGTGCCAAGCCAACTAAGACTTAAACACTCACATAACCATCCCCAGAATAAAAAGGATCTTTCCTTCTTGAGAATATGAAACCTGGTCACATTCCTCAAGTTGTGATGGGCCTACAACACTCATAGGGGAGTCTCACACAGGCATTATTTCTTCAGAGATGACAAACTGCAACCTTCACCTGCATGCAGTTCAGCAACTAGTTAATGTAATTTGGCAAGGAGAGAGAAGTAAAACTGGGCTCTAAAGTATCCACTTATCCCAAATTTATCTGAATCTGGTAGCCAGCTCTGATGCTGAGTTACAGTCCACACCAACTCACATAAAAGAATCAAGCTCCATTTCTGTGCTTGCCCATACTGACTATGCCAAACCAGTAAAAGAAATGCCATCTCTGGTGTGATAGTCAAACAACTTTGTCACTCCAAAGTCATAGCCAGCATCAAGGAGTTCATATTGGCCAGGCCAGGCTGAGACCTCTGCACCAGCCTCTCCGCAGAGAAAAGGATACAACCCCCTGCTAGAGTGGAGGGAAGTCACTGTGACATTCCTGCCCTGACTTTGCTAGGCAGGACAGAAGGGCAGCCATGTGTAAGATACTGTCAGTACAGTGATTGTGCAGTGCTGGAGCTCCCAAGGCACCTCCTGTGTGAATTCCATGCTCTGCCCCTACATCACCTGGCCATGACTTGCCTGTACTCTGCAGACCCTCTCCAGCAGTAGAAAGGGCTTAAGAGCTCCTCTGCAATAACATCACATTCTCTCCTCAGTGAGTGGCAGAGCAACACTGGCAAACGCTTGATCAAAAGCCCTCAAAGAAGAAAAAAGAGTAGAACTCCCTGTGCTGCTTTGGACTGCTGAAGGCCATTTTGAAACGTTCCCTTTCGCCATTCTCCAAATCTTATTTCAGGTCCTGGAAACTTGCCAAGCAAAGGTCAGTGAAGGGACACACATACTCCACACAAGCCTACTTCCGACATCCCACCAGCTCCTGTCCAAAGTTGCAGTGGTGGCTCAGTATTTGATGGTACTGGAAAGTTTGGTGGTGGGATGCAAAACTTGGGTGGAATATCCTCCTGACACACAACAAGGGAAGTTACTATGCTATTTTTAAAAACTGGCAAGAACCAGCCTCTGTTTAGTGAGCTCACTGTGCCCATTTCATCATTTTGGACACGGAGCTTCCTGCAGAAGGCAAGTTTCAGTCAGTGACCTGATGTCTGGGTACAAGACTCTTCCTCAGGAACAGGAACAGTAAATCTGCCACAGTTTCATTCTCTGCTCAAGCTGAGCCCTGCATCAGTGACTGCACAATGTCAAGGTGTGACATAAAATATCTGGCTCCATGCTGAACTAATGCTTTGACTCAGTATTTCATTTTCACAAGAAATGAAAAACAAATAGACATGGAAGATTACTGAAAGGACAGGTCACTAGCCAGGGTGACTGGACTCTACATTACACTGACTTCTTA
Organism: Ploceus nigricollis; assembly: GCA_013399945.1. Classification (NCBI taxonomy): domain Eukaryota; kingdom Metazoa; phylum Chordata; class Aves; order Passeriformes; family Ploceidae; genus Ploceus; species Ploceus nigricollis. The sequence continues at coordinate 886,442 of VXBC01013192.1, forward strand.
CAAGCCATTCAAGTTTCCTAAGGTTAGCTGGAGTACTATTCTCCTCTTTCCCACACTAAGAGGGTGTTTGATTTTGCTTTCGATGTTGTAAATGTGTCGGATTCCTCCCAGAGGTATTTGCCCTTTGGGAAAGGGATCAAAGTGTGCAATCCAATTTGTAAAGCACAGAAAATACTTGCAAAAAAGTGCTGCATACAGGCTATTAAGAGGCTGTCTGTCAGTATTCATTTCAGAATAACCTATGTGTAGCAGAAAGTAAAATAAGTGTGTGACCCTAAATATAAATAAAGTCAATATGTGGCTCCTGAAGAAGAACATGAACATTGTTGACCCAGAACCTGAAGGATAGGGTTTAAAGGACCTCCCTTTCATTTTTGTTTTATCAGCCTTGAAAGTAGAAATTCTACCCATTTCACATGGCTACCTCTCCCACAGTTCAGGTCTTTGGTAGCACTCCAATTTCACATCTGTGTTTATTGATAAGTGGACAAAATGTATTGAACTGCCACATTTTGCAGCTGAGAACTAAAGCTGAGAATTAAGAGACCAAATAACTACAAAAACTTCTGGTATGTGGCTGGAATGAAACTAGATCCTAGATAAATCAGAAGTTCCTGATTATTATCCTGACCATTAAGATTCCTCCCAATTCCACTGGTATTTAAAGAAAACCTCTCTGGGAATGCTGCAGCATCACAGAAATTACACAAGACTTCTGTAAATTTCTGGGATAACAGAACTTTAAAAATCCCAAACAAATATCAATGCCATGAAAATGCATTTGCTGCCATCTCTTTAGGCAGCAAAGAGTAAGTGACACAATGTCACCTTTCATAAAGAGTTTTAGTTTGGTACTGCTAATAGCAGTTCTGCGGACTGAAATCAAATGCACAACATCGTGCAGCCGTGTTACAACACCAGAGTGTATGGAATTCTGCTCAAGTGCTGTGGGAGATAAAGCGAGCAAAAGAAGAAACCCTTCTTTATAGCAAGGGGGTCTCATGCCAGGAGACAGGCAGCCACCCTGAGGGCACAGCAAACAGCTGGGTAGCTGTGGTGGCACTGACCATCCCTCCACTCCACACATGCAAAAGCAGTTCTGAACTTCACTGGGGCATTGCTCAGCATGCAGTGCTTGCCTTGCAAAGGCATTGCTCAAGCTGGCTTGCAAACCTGGCCAGCAGAGTTAGGCTGTACTTGTCCACATCAAGTCTGGTTGAATTCTTGCCACCAATTTAATTTGTGGGTCTTGGACACATCCAGTGCTGAGATCTCCTGATTGCAGATTTTATATCCATAGAGTGCTCAGCACCTGAGTATCAACACACTGCTGCCACAATGCCACAAAGACAGCAGCAACACTGACCAGACTTCAGCAAAGCCTTGGGTGGTTTCTTATATTTGGCAGAATTGCCATTTATCAGGTAAACCATGCCCAGGTAAACTTCCCCTGCTGAGCCTCACAGCTCTCCTCTGACCTCAGCAGAGCCGGTACTTTGGAATAAAGACCCTTTCCTGCTGAAAACTGGACAATGTCTCTTCTGCTCTAAGATCACCAGGCCACACTTACTGCCAGCTGCTGAGCTCTGTTGTTATCTTTGCTTTTAAAGCACTCTAGACAACCACAATGCTGCACAAAACATACTCATTTATTTAGCCAAATTACATTAGCCCTGCCTATTACATTGATGCAGCCAAACGGACATTTTTATTGATCCAGGTAGCCTGTTCTATGTACCTTCTTCATTATTTTCCATTTGTCCAATTAAAGGAAAAGGAGAGAAGAAAAATAGGCTGTGACAGAACCCTGAAACAACTTGAGTATTCATGTGGAACAACTCCCCACCTTTTCTTTCAGATAAGCACATCAAAGTACACCAAGAAGCTCTCAATCTCTAAACCAGGAGATGTTCTAGTTTATTCGGGTCTAAAATAAGCCCTTTCTTCAAATAGATAAAAAACTGAGATTTGCTTGGTAAGGCAGTCAATAAAAGAGTTTCAGAGCATTCTCCCTTTCACATCACCCTGTTCTTATGGAAAAAGAGAGGGACTCTGTCTCTGTTAGGGTTTCCCTACCCAGGTTGCTGATCTTTTCTGCTGAAGATTTTCTAACTAAGAATAATGGCTTTTCCCCCTGCCACCCCCAAGAGAAAGTACAAATACTTCCAACAGTATTTCACCCTCGTGTAGCAGTTGCAAGACACACAGGGAGCTCTTCCTCACTGCTACCCCACTGCAACACATCTCATGAGGAACAAAGGGAACAAATTAGGCAGCTGCACCCTTTGCATCTGGTACCACCTGCATCTGCTAAACAAATCAAAAAACAAGAACTGTGTACAAGAACTAGGACAACTCAGCTGATGTGCCCAACCTGCATTACTGTACACCCTAGATAATGAATTTCCTGCAGCCAAGAATAACTTAAAAGTCTTTTTGAATAAACAGGAAAGCTGGGAAAAATGACCTTGCTAATTTAATTCAGAGTATTAAACCTGGATTTTTGTTGTCAGATTTTGTGGGCAACTTAAAAATATGCCATGAAGAGCTATGAAGGCAATATTCTTCCTTTTACAAAGAAAAATCCAGACAGAAGGCATCTGCCAATAAGGTAGCATTTTAGTCACGTAAATAATATCTTCCATAACCTCCATGTCTTGATGTCAACAAATGACAGTAATAGAGAAACTGAGATAACAGCAGGTCTGCATGAGCACAGAGGTAACTCCAGGTCTCCAGTGATGGGTGGGTGAGCACTGTTTGACAGATGGCCTGAAAACCTGTGCAGTAGCTCAGCTCATTCTGAATGGCTGCTCTTTACTGTGGAATGGAAAGGGCACGTGTTGACGACACTGTGCAGGAATCAGAGGGACGTGGTTTGTATAACAGTTCTATTGTTATGTTTGTTTGTTTTTAAATGAGACAGGGGAACCTGTAATCCAAAAGTTTTTAAAATGCTCTCCCTTTTTACAGCTTCCTTTCTCAGCTGCCAACATGTTTTATATCTACATGCTTTGAGAATTTCCATAGCTGTTACACATAATAGCTTCAGCAGCAATTGTGGGGTTCTTCAGTGTTTACAGACATATTCAATTAGTTAACATGGAGAAGGCTTTTGTTCCTAATTTGTTCCATTTCTGTCTTCTCCAATACCTTTCCACTGAGATCAGAATTCCAGAAATCGAGTCAAAGTGCAAGTCAGTCAATGTCAAATGCTGAACCGAAGTGCTTTTTTGAAAAGAAAAAATAAATTTATCCTCTTTCATTAATTACAGCAATGCAGCACCCCTTTATCTTTCTTTCCTCACCATCCAAAGAAGACAGCTGAGATGGCATATGTTGGCTAGGCTCTCTTCTCTCATCTGGAATCATTTAATGGCTTTGTAAAACAGGCACCCAGCAGGCAAAAAAAATTATCCAGAAGGTTTTCCATTCAAACACAAGTTTGGTTACAATGGTTACTCTTGGGCCCCTGCCCTCTGTCTCTCAAGCAATTCTGTCATTTAAGATGCAGGTGAAAAATCAGTGTAATTAGTACCTATTTCTCAGTGGTAGCTGAGCTGACCTACCTTGTACCTGCCATTTTTCCTCCTTGATGCAAGAGCATAGCAGCATCTTAACTTCAGCAGCATAAAGGGAAGATCACATCAATTAGTGGCAAAAGGAAAAAAGAGCAGTTCCTCTTATATGTAAGAAAGGGAGAGCAAGTACTGCACAGATTAGGTGGCTCATTACATTCTTTTTCATCTTAGATTTTAAAAGGCAGCAAAAATGCTAATATATCATCAGAAGTATTTGCTAGGAGTTTCTGCAGTCAAGGCAAAGTCTAAATGCAACAAAGAAGAATTAGAAATCCCACGCAAAGCCTTGGTGCCAAATGATTCCTGATCAGAGCAGTGAAATACTTCACATGGCATTTAGAATGCCACAAGCATCAGAGATCTGCCCTTTGGAGATGATATAAGGCATCAGAACATCTCATTATTCTTTACACTAGAAAAATCCAAACATTCACTCTACTACTGAAATTTTACTGCTAGATGTAGCCTCAATTGCAAAGAGCCACAATCACAAACAATTTGTTCTTTCAAAAAAGAAAACTTCTAATATGAAGAGTACTCTTCTCCTGCTGAGTTGCCTACACACAGGTAAACAAAGCCCAATCCTTTTCACACAGGAAAATTATCAAATGTGTGGATTAAAGAGAGATTCATCGCTATCCCTCTGAGCACGCTGGCAACACTGCACATTTCTTTGGCATGAAAAACTCAATCATTTTCAAATGAGATTGCTGTCTCCATCCTGAATGGGGCTGCAAGTGATTGAGTTACTGTGGTGTACAGTGGATCAGAGCTTGACCATTGAGCAGCAGCAGCCAAGGCCATGGTGTGCCCTTAACCCATTGCAAATGCAAAGTAAAACCACTTCCACGCGGCCTAGCTTAAAATCTTGTACTAAGGTACCATCTATCACCAGCACTTCAGTAATTCTTCACATGCATTTTCCTCCTCTTGCAAACACAGGCTTCACACACAGCACCTCAAACATTTGTTATCATAGGAATGTAGATTTAGGGAGGCAGCACTGAAGTTGTTTACATGGAAATTTGAACAGGCCATGCAGAATAAGATTCTCCTTGCCTTGGGAACTTTTTAAGTGCAGCATAAACCAGATGCAATTTTCATGTAGTGCATGAATGATGGCACTTCCAGAAGGACAACATCCCCTGTTATCACAGCAAAGTGCTGTCTGCCCCTGAAGAGAGAGGAATGCCAGCTCCTCCATCAAAGAACTACACTCCTTGCAGCACAAGCTTTTCCCTCAGCATTCTCCCACCTAAGAACTGACCAGATTTGAACCTGCATTATCTCACAAAATTTAGCAGAATCACAGCCTGTGGCAGATGGCCAGCATGCCAATCAAAATGCTGCTCTGATCTACGCAGTCAGTGTTTTTTTCCAGCTTGACTGATTGCCTTTGAGCTGGATCCTCAACTCCAGTGACATCTTCAAAGAGATCAACTGTGAGATATCGCACTGCTCATGTCACCAGTCTGACACCAAAATGGCTGTGAAATCCCACTGCATCAGAATGGGACACAGATATTGTAGCCCAACAAGGAGATGTGTACTAGAATGGGAAAACAAGACACACAAAAGGAATACCACATTTACTGATATTAAAGAGTCACCCAAAGTATCATCCCTCTTTTCCTTCACCTGTGCAAGTCCCAGATGGATCAAATAACTTTCTGGAAGGTCACTAGTCAGGAAGAGAAGGATTCAAGAGCCAGTATTTCAAAGCCAGCCTGACCTGAAACATTCAAGGCACAGCCTCATGTTTATATCATGGTCCATTATCCTTGGGTTAGAAGACATCTTCCTAGACCACAGTCTTTGGGATTCTAGATTAAAGTCAGGGATAACATGGCAGAATGCAAGGAGCACAGGCTTCACAAGAGGAGTTTCTCAAACACACACATTTTACACAATAGAGGCAGAGATTCACTGCCCAGGATTCAGGAACCCCAACCCCCCGACACAGCAGCCACCCCAACCCACTAATGATGCAGAGGAACAGTACAAACACCTGTAAAAAGATTTCAGCAGGTTTATGTTGTGCCCACCTCACTGGCTGCAGGCACTGAGGCAAATCTCAGCAGCAAGGTTTGCTGGCAGGAATGGTGTGGAATGGCAAAGGGGCCCAGGCTAACAAACCTGGGCTAATGACCTGACCCGGCACTGTGGAAGCGTGAGCTGCAGTCATAGCATGAAGGAAGCCTGTGGGAGTCCTGGGTGACATGGAGATGGGAGAAGCAGTGTGTACCTAAGAAGCACCTGGAATCCCACAGTCTGGTTGGCAGAAGCAGTGTGAGGGCTCTGAGGGTTCTCTTGGTTTGTTGTTGACCCAGGTGCTTATATTCTACTGACAGGTGTCCTTTCAATGTTACAGCTTTCTTCATGTCTGTACTCTTACATCAGGATGACCTGGACCTGTCTGAACTGCTGAAAGGAAACAGACAGTAGAGACAATTACTCAAAAAAAGCAGACTGCTGTCTAGATTTGGACTGTGAAGTGAATTCTGCTTCAGCTTTCCCATGAACAGCCAGGTGATCAGAAAATAAATGAGAAAAACAGAGGTGAGGTCATAGGGTGAAACTAAAAAGGAGAGGTCCAGTCCAACAGTAGCTGCACACAGCAATCACAAACACTCTCCTCTCCTGGGTGTTCTCTGTACTCAACAGCTGGGAGCAGTCAGAGTTGTGATCTCTGCCCTTGGTAAGAACTGGGCATGAGCATCTCAGAAGTGGGAGAACACATCTCAGGGTAAAATTAGTAACTCTTCTGTAGATGCTTGTCAGACTCTGCATCTTGAGAGACCCAAGATGGAAAGTATAAAACCCCTGTTAGATCTGCAATTTTGCTGCAGTAGAGGAGTGTAAATTGAGAGACATTCAGCATATTTTTTATCAGCTTAGCAATAAAGAAATCATGTCATAGATGGTTTAGTAGCACTTCATCCCCCTTTAATTGCCCATGTAGGGGGTGCTCTGAGCTAAGCACTCTCCCTGCAGCCCAGGTGTTAACTGGCACTGGGCTAGGTGGAAATCCCAGAAGGAAGTTCTTCCTTCCCCCAAAACATTAGTGAAAGCCCTGCTTGACAGACTACACAAAGAATGCAAGGGTAATCCTGAGTGGCACAGAAGCACTGCACAGCCTCAACATGCCAGACACTACTTCCTAAAACTGCTTCTGTAGTTGTAAAACCAACAGAAGAGCTCGCTCCACACCTGCTGTGGTTGAATTGGTTTGGCTGCAGGTGACCAGGCTGTACAATACAATATTCTACATATGCTGGTACAGTCTTTGTGCTTTCCTTTTGCTGCTGCAAACTCCTCATTAAGCATGTATGGAAACAGAAATACAAAGCTGAGATTATCACAAGGTGTTGGGACAGTGAGGTCTATCCACATTCCATTTGTCACCTCTGTTAAGAGCAAGGGGCTGGCCACTATTTTCCTCTTTCCCTCAGCCTCCTGGTTCCATTTACATTACTGCCTCACATAATGCAATAGCCTTTACTCCTTCACAGTTCAGTTACCTCCACGCTGCAGAGTTTTGTCCTAATGTTGAGGCAAACTTAATTGCTCATCAAGTCAAGTGTGCTTCAGGCTCTTTCTGTGCTGCCCTTTAAACACAAAAGTAGTCACACAGTAAAATCTACAGTGTCACTGAGAAAATTCTTCAGGTCTCATCTTCAGTGCATTGCCCACAAGATATATGACAATGGTTGGATGGATCATGCTGTTCCAACACTGGTCACTCCCCAAGCTGCAATTTTTATTCCCTCCTTCTACTGTTATCCTGCATTACCCTGGCCCCTATCCCTCTATTTTTTAACAATTGTTCAAAGGTTTTTGGGACAGGGCTTAACTTTTCATTACATACAGAGCACAGTCTTGAGTCTGATTGGGGCCCTTAGATGCAATGATACAAAATAATAATAATAGCTGCAGAGCAGTGGTAATATTCTGCAGTTGTAATGGGCATGCTGGAAAGATTACTTGATGTTTATAAAGCTTTTTCAGACTCTTAGATGAAAGTCAAGCTAGTGATGCACAGGATTTATTATTCTATTCAGCACTTCAGTATCCAAGGCTAGCATCTATTCTAGTTGAAAAAGATCTTTACTGTATTGTAAAATGGAAACAAAATGAAATATATACAGTGTATGGTGCTTTATATATAAGGCACAGGCAGCACAGGAACAGAATTTCATTATTGAAATGGATGTAGCTGAAACTGTTACACACAGTAGGTAAAAGACCAGATTCAATGACCTCTTATTCCATTTAATCAAAATTGTTAGTATATGGTTTTCCAAAGGCCAAAGAAAATTTCTGGGTTTTTTTTCCTTTTCTTTATTACATATTTCATCACTTTGTAATAAACCTTTGTAGTTGCTTATGATGTGAATCTCAAGCAGACTTGACCAGCAAAGAAATGAAAATAAAGCACATGTAGGTTTAGCAAACAAAGCCACGGTTCTCCTGTAATACCCTGTGCATTTAACCAGCAGTTCACAATCATCGGAGGCGGCTGCACTCCGTCTCCCTCATCACAAGTTTCTGCTCATTTCACAGCATCCCCCACTGCTCTATTTAGATGTGAGTCCCCCTCCTCCCGTTCTGCGCTTGCTGAGCACAGAGGGAAGGCGATGCTGTTTTAATGGTGCTGGTTATGCTATATGTGGTCTTGCTGTTTCTAGGAATAGACATGCTCAGACATCAATTAACATCTAATTGCGGGAATTAATCTTGTTCCTCTGCCTCAGACACCACAGAGATCAAACCAAGCCCATTTGCAGATTTTTAATTTACTGGAATTATAGTTTTTTCCATCCAGTGAAAAATAATTAAGTGACATGCTGTCCAGAGAATACACAGTTCAGGGATCTGGGTGTTCAGGAAGAAATTAACCAAGCAGGAAAAGATCGTAACTGTTTGTGCCAAAGCATCTTTGTTACTCCAAGTCTTTCCTCTGTTCTCACCTTCTCACCAGTACTTCTCTTAACACCTTCCTGCTTGAGTGATCCTCAGAGAGACAGTGAGAATTACGACAGTGGCTTGGGAAGGAGCTGGATTTACCACCCTGGCAGATAATCCCTAGTTCTCAGGGTCAGCCTGTGCATAAGGGCAAAACAAGAGTGGAAAGATAAAACAAGGAAGTGGATGGAAATATTTTAAAAACAACAACCACCAATGCCAACCAACCAAAAATCAAGCAAAATGTTTTTGCAGCTTTGCCTTAAAGCAGTCACCCATCTTCCTTATTTCTTGAAGACAGGCCACAGACAAGGCTTTGTACTGTATTTTGCAATTTATTATACCAAATGGAGCAAAGCAGCTTTCAGCAGACAGCTCCCAGTCTTAAGATGCTGCCCCAGTTTCCTGTACACTTCAGCAAGGATGGCTTGAGTGTGGCTAGTGAAGTTAGGGTGGGAACAAATTGGATTATTTAGCAAGAGAAGAACAGAATCCTACAAAATAAAGAGTGATCCTGCAACCATCAGAAAGCTGAGCTGTAAAGGGCTGTGGTGACCTAACTCAGACATGAGACTGCACTCTGGGGCTGGGTCACACCTTCCATACCAAACCTAAAGCAGCTGAAGCAGGCATTACGTCTACGTACAATGCAGACTGCCGACCTATATTTACAGAAAGTTCTTTCACGGTTCCTTTGGTTTTCAGAAAGAGCTGAACCACTCTTCCTCATTCCTAGGTTAAATTGGCAATGTCCTAGGTTAAATTCCAAGGTCAATTGGCATGACATGTAGCATCACTCATTTTTACTGCCTGTGTCAGTCCAATTATTCTCTTAGCTCGTCAGCACGAGAGACCTGAGCTGATCTCACCTAAGGCCATCACCCCTTTGCTTCCTTTTTCTGTCATTTGCCAAATTCAACATGCCCAGTAATAAATAACATTGAACCCCACCTCTTACTTCCTCTTGCTAGAGGAGAATGTGGAACATTCCCACTTATACCAGCTCAAACTCCATCCAGAAATGTAGTTTAAGAAAAAGCTGCATCTGTGAAGCTTTCTGGCACCTTTACTGTAGACTCTCTCCTGGTCTGAGGAGCTCATTCGGAGGCGATGAACATTAGTCAGCCCCACACCTAGAGACATTTCAGAATTTCCTCCCCCTCCACCCCAAAAAAGGGTGTTGAGGAGCACCACCATTCCATTTGCTCTCACAGATTTTCCAAAATCCCACATTCTTACTTTGAAAAAGAAGAATGGTTTCCAGAGCTTTGGCAACCAGACCCACCATTCTCACACTGCATTGTAGTCATAAACATGACAAGTGTTGGTGGAACACCAACATACCATGTCATGCCTGACTGGAGAAATTTCTGGTTCCTTTAGAAGGGGGAGATACTCAAAAAACAAGACTCAGTTTGGTGATACTTTCCTAGGAAAAGGTCAAATTTGCACATGCTTATGTGTGAGTGAAGGGCAGAGGCAGGCTGTGAGTAGCAATCTGTGCTAAGAAGTAAGACAAAAAAACCAAAATGTATTTATTCAATGCACATCATTAGGTACTTAATTTACATTCCTACCAAGCAGCAGTAAACATCCTTCTGCTGCTTCCCATTTTCCCTCCCCCCAGTATTTCCATTAGGAGCTCAGCTGGAGGCAAGGAAGGAATGGGAGAGGAGGGAAATAGAAAACCTAATTCCATCTATCTAGTTCTCAAAATACTGATACCTTATTCTGCCAATGCACGTTACCTTGACTCATGACCTTTGTACCCCCAGCAGTCCTTACTGCTGACAGCAGAGCTTCCAGCTAACTCACACCACATCCCAACAACAATTTGACTCACTTGGCACTTCTTCCTCTACCTCATTTTTGGAGTTTGCTCCTCTTCCTCCCAATTGCATACCCCCAGGTCACCAATAATCCACATCATTGCAATCCAGTAACTTTATGCAGCAGGGAAAAGTAGCACAATCAATGAGAGAGCTGAAAGAATCCATTCTCTACTGTCTCATCCTATCCTACAGCAAACGTACTTTCTTAGGAGATGGACATTGCAATGAAGCAAGAACATAAAGAAAAGCAAACCCTTCCCAGCATAAAGGTCTTCTGTCCAGGTGAAACCCCCACAAAACACAAAGTAAGGACCATTCTATTTGGATGGTGTTTACCTGACTTGCAACCCACACAGAATTTTTTTGGTGTGAAAAAGCACTGGCTATCAAGTGCTAAATACATCCTAGGGTACGGAAGACAAAGAAAGTAACCTTAATGTAAACCCCAAGCACAAAAGCCAGCATTTTTAAAAGTGAGCTGTGCCCAAACAGAAACATTTTCACATTCAGAGATTTTCTTTCTTTTGCTCTTCAAAGGCATACAGAGATACCTGATCCCAAAGCCATCAGTCTACTCCTTCAGAATAATGGATACCCGAACTCAACAGTAACAAACTGGTACAGTTAAGAGTGGTGCAAACATGAGAAAAGAAATCAAGTAGCTAAAGACAACACTGGTTTGGGGAACATGCCCCAGGCATGGATGTACTGCTGAAGCACGCCAGCACTTTACATGGGTTTTGTAAAGAGCAGCCAAGATTTTATTGAGTAGGAGAAAAGGGTGTTTAGATGAAAGACTGTAGTATCCCATTTCTGACTTAAGCTGCAAAGCAAATTGAAGTGTGACTTGCATTCCTACCTCAGTTTTCCATTTATATAAACAGGATACTAATATTCAGACACCTTTAAAAATATTTTACTATCTTTGTTTGACAGTTGCAACATTAATTAAGTTTATTCATGCTAGTCACTTCCATCATACTCATTAGCTCTACTTGAAGACATCACAGCTTTATTAGGGACACCAAAACTGCTTCATAAATTTCAATTACCTAGTACAAATCATTATTACTATTATTTTATTAACTCTTGTGTAATTGCCTGTTGTGCATACAATGACAAAGTTAATATATGCAAATCCAACTTTAGAAGTTCTTTCTGGAACTTTTATCTCCATATCTGGCACATGTGTATGCTTACATAATTTTTTCATTAGTTTTAAAATCTCCATCCTGAAATTCTCACTGTGCTTACACACTGGCATGATTTAGACATTAAAACATGATTTTTAAAATTATCTTATTATTTCCAAAGCAGCTATTTGTATCACTAAAAAAAAAAAAAAATTAAAAGAATCATCTTACCATTCAGATGTATGCAGAAATAGCCATATTTACAGGAAATCTCAAAAAAGAGGACCAGATCATTATTTCTGTGATTATTTTTTAAGAGGAAAACAAAGCCACCTCGCTGGGCTCTAGGCATAAGGTATCAAGATCCCAAATTACTAACCCTCATCTTTCACTCAGCTGTTGCCTATTGATGGCAATGGTCTGCTTTTACAGAGCACCTGAGGACTTAAAACATGCACCTGAGAGAAGGCAGCACTCAGTTTTGAGCATTACTCCAGGGACCACTATTAACTGGTAAAATAACTATGTGCTCTCAGAACTCTGGGCACCCAGGCAACTGAAGTACTTCATGTGGGTGCCAAATTTTCTTTTCTCATGTATTATTTTCTGGATGATGACACAGGTAACAAGTACTGTGCCTCTCTCCCTGTAATCTGCAGGCTTAGAGTATTTCTGGGAGTAGAGAGAGATGTGACTTTGAAAGTTTTGAAGTTGCAAAGAGAACAGTCTCTCACTTGCTGCACAGTTTCTCTGACAAGGTGCTGTATACCATGATACCTTCATCTCATCTCCCACAACAAGGATGCACTAAGGAAGAAATAAAAGCTCTCTTCTCTTTGTAGGCATCTCTGCTCAGTAAAGAACTCCAGACAATATCCCAAATGTTTCCTAATTAAACACTTGAACTCTAAAAAGAGACATGATAGATGATGA
>VXBC01013192.1:899708-954058 GCA_013399945.1 Ploceus nigricollis
CGGCGGGTGCAGCCCCAGCACAGCCGTCCCCGTCCCCGTCCCCAGTGCCCCGGCTGGCTGAGGGAGGGGTCCGGAGTTGCCGGGCACGGCCACGGCCACGGGGAGCCCCTCCGAGGGGCCGCGGCCGGACATGGGCCGGGCTCGGGGTGCGGCCGCTGGAAGAGGAGCGGTTCCTGGAGGAGGAGGAGAGAAAACCGGGGGGCGAAGTTGGAAGTGCAGCGGGGGCGGCTCGGAGCCCGGGGAGGGAGGCGCGGGGGGAGCGCTGCTGTACCGGCGCCTCCGCCGTGAGGGGCGGGCGGTGCCTCCGCGGNGACATCACAGCTTTATTAGGGACACCAAAACTGCTTCATAAATTTCAATTACCTAGTACAAATCATTATTACTATTATTTTATTAACTCTTGTGTAATTGCCTGTTGTGCATACAATGACAAAGTTAATATATGCAAATCCAACTTTAGAAGTTCTTTCTGGAACTTTTATCTCCATATCTGGCACATGTGTATGCTTACATAATTTTTTCATTAGTTTTAAAATCTCCATCCTGAAATTCTCACTGTGCTTACACACTGGCATGATTTAGACATTAAAACATGATTTTTAAAATTATCTTATTATTTCCAAAGCAGCTATTTGTATCACTAAAAAAAAAATTAAAAGAATCATCTTACCATTCAGATGTATGCAGAAATAGCCATATTTACAGGAAATCTCAAAAAAGAGGACCAGATCATTATTTCTGTGATTATTTTTTAAGAGGAAAACAAAGCCACCTCGCTGGGCTCTAGGCATAAGGTATCAAGATCCCAAATTACTAACCCTCATCTTTCACTCAGCTGTTGCCTATTGATGGCAATGGTCTGCTTTTACAGAGCACCTGAGGACTTAAAACATGCACCTGAGAGAAGGCAGCACTCAGTTTTGAGCATTACTCCAGGGACCACTATTAACTGGTAAAATAACTATGTGCTCTCAGAACTCTGGGCACCCAGGCAACTGAAGTACTTCATGTGGGTGCCAAATTTTCTTTTCTCATGTATTATTTTCTGGATGATGACACAGGTAACAAGTACTGTGCCTCTCTCCCTGTAATCTGCAGGCTTAGAGTATTTCTGGGAGTAGAGAGAGATGTGACTTTGAAAGTTTTGAAGTTGCAAAGAGAACAGTCTCTCACTTGCTGCACAGTTTCTCTGACAAGGTGCTGTATACCATGATACCTTCATCTCATCTCCCACAACAAGGATGCACTAAGGAAGAAATAAAAGCTCTCTTCTCTTTGTAGGCATCTCTGCTCAGTAAAGAACTCCAGACAATATCCCAAATGTTTCCTAATTAAACACTTGAACTCTAAAAAGAGACATGATAGATGATGAGCCCTTCCACTCACAATTTCTTACTGGTTAGATCTATCTTGTGGATCGCTGTTCTGCAAACACTATTTTGGAAGTAATTTCAAAGCATCTTTGAAATACTGTTCTAAATGTTGATATACCCAGCTCTTCCTACAGCCCATTCAAGAAACACAAGTGGGATTTGATATAGGTTTCAGATTCAGCTCCAAGGAGAAGTGATTAAAAAAGAAACCATTTTGGCATTTAAAGTGCTGTACTTCACTGTGCTGAATTGTTTTTGGTATCTAGCTCCTAGAAACTGACATAATGAAGCGGTACTTACCTTTCCTTGAACTAAATGAGCATCTGAAGGTAAACACAGCAAGTTGTTTTTAAAAGGAAAAACGTGGAAGGAAAAAGGTACAAAACTAAATTGATGGGAAAACGAAAGCACCCTTCATTGTAATATTACAATGAAATAAGAGATTTCAGGTAACACTATAGTGGTTTTACCTAGGCAAAGACGGGCAGGTCCTCTACGGACCCAAACGAGGGACTGACACCCCGGGAGCCGCGACGCACGGCAGGCCCCAGGAACTGCATCGTGGAACCACGATTGGAAAAGACAGAAACCGAACAAGTAACAGGGCACCTCTTGTAAATTAACATAACAACAATGGAATTACTGTCAAATCAAATTATACGAATTAAAGATCGTAGGGTGCGGCTGCAGAGCAGCCTGGTTGATGCAGGTTGCTCCAGGCGGAGCGGGCGGGGGACACCTCCGGCATTGCGAGCAGCCCTTACCCTCACCGGGATGCACGGCCCCGCAGGCAGCCGCACTGACACATTTCACACCCTGGGGCCTGAGCCCTGCTCTGCCGCCGGCGCAGCAGGCCCCGGCAAGACGAGAGAAAGCCGAGCAGCTCGTCCTGCCCAGATAGGGAACGCCCGGCCCGAGGGGCCCCGGCGCCGCCTCCTCGGCTCGGCGGTCTGCGGCTCCCTCTGCCGGGGCCGCACCAGCGCTGCCATCNGTATCTGGCCAGAGCAAGGTGCCTCTCCCCGGGACAGATAAACCACCTTTCCTGTAACAAGCATTCTCTTTTCCAATTTGAATGGTCTCTTTCAATAAAATAAGTTGTTTTTATCGTTTATTCTGTCTGTACAAAACACAGAAGATTTGTTGCTAAAGCTATAGCAAAGCTATATCTGTTTAACAAAGATATCAAAGGGTTTCTCACAAAGCAAGGCTCAATACATGCTTCACATTACTGAAACTAAGGAAAGAAAGAGGTGGCCATTGTAGATTGTCCATGTCTACGGAGAAAAGAACTTTCCCCAGAAGTTATTAATGCAAAATTACATCCTGCACCCAAAATGCCCAAATCGGTTCTTTCAGCTGTATTTTGCTAAGGATCCTAGAACCAAATAGTAAACCCTTAAATACGTGATTGCATTAAGCTCACAATGTCAACCTTAATATGTCACTATTGCCCTTTTGGCTGGTGGATATCAGCCAGCATTATGTGGATATCAAAAAGCATTAAGTAGTTTGTAGGTTGCTTTCTCTTCAATCTTTCCTTGCCCAGCAGTTAGGCAGCATTTCCTTGGAATACTCTGCAAGAAATTATGTAAAAGAAACAAAACTAAATATTGCCTCAGCTTCTATTACAGTGTGAAGCTCATATTGTAGCTCAGGTAAATATTCCTTTGCGGTCTTGTCTCCACAAACTATTACTTTACTCACCTGCTTTTATTTTTTAATAAAATTGTCTTTAAAATGTATGTGGAACATTGGAAGGGAGAAGGTATACAAGGACAGAAAGTGCACTGTCAGCCAAATAAGCAGCTAAATGCAATAAATAAATAATGAGGGGAAGCAGAAGGCCCTGAAACATGTGGCCATAAAGATGTGGGAATGCCCAGGAGAGCAGTATTGTAAAAGAGCAAACGCTACAGCTTTGCTTCCAGACAGCCACCCAGCAGAGGGGATGTGGAAGAGAAAGCTACCACTGATGAGGGCAGATGCAGTAAGACTCCAAGTGCAGGCACAGGCACTTCCAGGGATAGAAAAATTAATGCTTCACACAGGAGTCAGATGCTAATTGCAGGTCACAAGGGAAAGGAGAATCAGTTCCTACTTGCAATGATGAGCTCTGTGAGACTGTCCTAGAAAGATCAGGGAGTCTGCCATTTCAGGTCACTAAAAATCTATGATGTTGCTCTGAAACAACTGAAGCCAATTCAGGGAAATAGGAATTGTCCCCTTTTCTTTCTTTCCCTTCCTCCAAGATGCGACGGGCAATATTCACCTTTCCATAATGCCATGTGTCCAACATTTTTTGGAAAACTGATGCTGTCATGAAACTGTTAAATCCAAGTTGATGCTATTATTCCCAAGAGTTTCACTGATTTGTTATATAGCAAGAAACATTATTAACTGCCCAGATCACCGTGTGCCCTTGGCTTCACAGTTTTCCATTGAAATAGATGGAGACTCAGGGAGATGTTTTCAAATAGAGGAGCTATAAATTTAAGCATTGTTTGATTTTCAGAGGTGCTGATATTTCTTAACTATCAGTGAAATGAATCGGAGGGGCATTTGCTCAGCACTGCTGAAAATTAGGGTGGTTTTATTCAGGCATTGCATCAATTTGAAAATAAAAGCCCAGTTTGTGCACCCAGGTTGAAGATTTTGGCCATGATTTTTAGCAAGCATCAGGCTAACACCCAGTGCAAGATCCATGTGGCACACGGGAAAAAAATCGTCATTTCATTCTTTGCAAATGTTAAGAACAGCATTTTTGACTCAGCTTTTCTTTCTCAGTAGCGCACAGTGTTCTGGAGATTACTGGGCCTGCTCTGTTCTGTTCATACTTGATGCTCATTAATGGAATTGTCCCCTCTGGGGAGAGGGATGGGGGAGAGAGGCCTGAGGACTGATAGCCGAATACTGATACTGGCTGTGGAAAGCCTGTAAGAGGAATAAACCTATAAAAAGATGATTTTTTTTTTTTTTACTATGAAGATGCAAAAGAGCCCGTGGCACATTAATTTTTCATATGGAAAAGATAGAAACAGGTTGCAAGTTTAAATAATTTACTTAGAAGAGTTAACACGCTCTCTTTTATCTCTAACTCATTCATTTTTCAAATACAGATATTTCTGAAGAGCAGACTACTGCTGGCTCCTGAACAAGTTTGTTCACACAAGTGGGTGTGGTTTTACTGGCTCAGTGGAAACTCCAGGTGCCAAGCCAGCCCCTAATGCCAACTCACCCCACCATAGCAGGAGCAAGTGAACAGCAGGGTCAGGGAGAAGAAAGGTCCCATTTGTCAAGACTTCTGTAGGTAAATGCACAAGTGAAACTCAATAAAATTTCCCTTTAAAGCAGCTAAATCTTTACTGTGATATCCTTATGAATCTAGTCTCAAAGCATTTCAAATTGATACTATTCCTGGACTCCCATCTGTAAGGATTTCTGGGAACACTTTTCATGCTGTAGTTATTAGGTGAAGAGCAAGCTTTGCTGTGCTTTAGTCATCCTGCTTCTTGCTGGGATTAATCTGCGTATAAGGAAGAGGAACATCTCCCAGACCTTTTCTGGCTACATAATGAAGTGTTGTTTAATTTGATAATTGTAATTAATACTATGCAGAGGGTTATGAATGCAACTGTGCTAAATAGAGAATAAGAACAGAAAATGTTTGAAATGCACCAAAAAACATTCAAAATACTTTGCAACAGCAGAAAAATTGGAGTGTCGATTGACAAGCAGTCCCATCTTTGGGAAATCTCCATCTGAGTATCAATGTTGGAAGCCTTTCTTTTCCAAGAATTCAGTCTAATTAGAGATCAGAAAACAAAACCTCTAGCTGCTTTCAACACCTTTTCCCACAAGAAAGATCATTATATGCATAACAATTAGGTGTATTTTTTTAAGGCACTACTGTCATGCTAGGAAAACAACTTTAGAAATGCCACCACCTTGAGCCTCCTACCATGTTGGGAACAGCATTAATGAAGAAACTGGCAGAGAAAGTGTCTTAATCTCTGCTGAGCAGTATTGGGTTGTAGCCATTCACAAAGGTCTTTCTACCATGCAAGATCTACTAATAAGGATTTAGATTAATGTCTCATCTCTCACTACGGAACAGCCTTTTTAAAAGAAAAGTGTAGAAAAAATAATTGTTTTTAAGACTCCACATTACAAAACCACCTGACAGATGGCAGCTGACAGTGAATATGGCTGTTTTGATGTAACTGACACATCTGAGGAGCAAAGAGTATTCTGCGTTTAGAATTAATAGTTAAATCATGTTCATATTATTGGCTAATGATTAGTTTTTGAGTGATGAATACATTAGTCGTGAGCTATTTTCCAACAGCTATATGACCTCATTGAACAAGCCCATATCAATCTGATTTTAGATAGCAAACATTACAGTGCCAAACAATGATGGCTATCAGTACAGTCCCTCTGTTAAAATTTCTTTACACAAAATACTCAGTGAGTAGCTCTGGGTGAGAAACTGTTCTCTGTTCAGAAACAAAATTCAAACTCAGTGGGTAAATAATTTGTTGCGGATAGCCCAGGTAGATCAACAGGGCAGGCTGGGCTCTCTGTCGCTGTTCTCTGTACCCACCAAAAAAAAACATTTGTAAGGGTGCGTGCTGCAGATCAGCATAAAGGACAAGCAGAACATCAAGCTTTTTCTTCATGGAAAAATGGAACGTGATGCTTTTGTCAGCTGCTTCCAGAAGACAACATGAAGCTGTGGGCAGGAAGGAGGAAGCTCTAATAGAACAAAGCTTTTCTAAAGGGCAAGTCAAGCTCTATAAAATTTCCAAAGAACAAGCACACTTTTTGCAGTCAAATCCGCTGTCCAACTGGATCTGTTTACCACCTGCCTTATCTCAGAGGCACAGCTGAAATAATAACAGGGATTTTGATGCTGGTGAATTGCTTAAATGTGGCTCATTAAAACCTAGAGCAACTTGTGAAGGTGAAGTATTTTCTATGAGACTGAGTAGTGTCAGTATCAGAGACTGACAGATAAGAATGCCCTCCTTGCTGGTGGCCTACAGTGGCCAACAATGAGGGCTGTCTGCTCGAGGAATTTGGAATATGATTTGGTTGCACTCTGAGAAAGGGACTTGAGTGGGATATAGGAAAAAGGGCATAATGTATAAATCAGAGAAGGTGCAGATGGACAAGCTAGTCTACATTTATATCAGAATCACTATCACATTATTAGACAGCAGCCAAGATTTATTCTTCCAGAGCTTTTATAAGGAGCTGAAACTTCCAGGCAGGCTGGAGAGAGAATTGCTATGGGACTGGGTACAACATGATGCTTTTCCTATTAAAGAAACGTGATTAGCCTATTGCTTACTGTACCTCTTAACCTTGGTGATTTGAAACCTGTTTCATGCTGACCATGTCTGGCTATGATCCCAGTGCACAGAACCTTGCTGTGAAGGCACTTGGCTACCCAGGAGGGATGATTAGTGACTCCCCTCATCACCATCACACAGACTAGGAAAATAACATTTATCTGACCTCCCCAGAAAATCTGAAACCTCTAAAAAGCCTTGGCAGCAAGATGAAGTAGATACTGATCGGTAGGAATCTTGCAACTAGTATTTCTGGTCCAATCCCACCAGCCCTCAGAACATACTTGACTTTTGCACCCTTCAAGGAATAGTCACACTTTTCTATCAGTTCCTGAGTCATCTTTTTGTTGCCATGAACATAACAAAGGAAATGGGTATTCACTGAAGCCAGGGACTTTTACCCAGAACTTTTCTATTAACATTCATTCTGAATCCTAATCCACAAACATGAAATGTTGGGCTCGTATTGGTTATTACTTCATGTTAAGTAGAACAATTGATTCTTCATGGAAAGGTAGTGCTGGCACAGAGGTATCTATCAAAATTCTAGTCTCTAAGTCTCAGCAGTGTTAGCACATGGGAACCAGAAGAATGTGTCAAAAGAATCAACGTGCTTTTACCCTTCATTATATAGTAACAAAGAAGAATTTCTGAATCTGTATCTGACTTGTTCTTCTCCCTTTTTTCTCCCCAAAACAGGGTGACGGAATATACATGCACCAACTTACACAAACCCAGTATTTAAGACAGTAGAAAGCTGATTATAATACTGTGCTCTGTCAGCTCTCCAGAGATCTTATCACAGTTCATAATTGCTAATTCAGGCTCAGAAACCCCAGTGAGATAGGCTGGAGCCAGTATTTTCATTTTCAAATATGAGTAAACAGAGACAGAGTGAGAGGTTATGGCTCATGGAGTATTGCTTCAGGAAGACATCTTAGAAGCGTGGCACTGCTGCCTGAAAGCAGACTGGTTAATGAAGGCTTGTGCCCCATTCTCACAGAACTCCAGAACAGTGTGCCTACTGAGCTTAAGGGTCTTGGTCACGCGTGGGCAGTTCTACCACCAGATAAGTCAGAGGAAGGTATAAAATTCCTTTGGCATAAATTCACATCACTCCCAGGACATACATTAGTCACTTCTATTAAAAACACTGTCTCCCTCTTGCTTAATTGCACTAAAACCTTTGTGTCCTTTCTTCAGGATATCAAAGGGATAAAAAAAGCCATAAGTAAATCTGGGGGCAGGGACACTGGTGTTTGGGTATCCTTTACCCATTAGAGAACCAGGATAATCTATTACTGCTGTCACAGTGAAAATACAGCCCTCCTTCAAGTGTTTTAGGATCACAAAGAGAGCTGATTTTAGTGGTTGGTTACATATTCCTTTTAATGGAATTTTCCTTTTTCGCTTGTTAGCCAAGAAGGGGAATATTTCAGATTACTGCTATCCCCCGCCGTTTTCCATGTTCTCCCAGGGAGGTGACTATATCCAGGAGGCAAATGAAACCTGCTTTGGTTCTCTCTAAATATTTGAGTACCCGGGATTCCCTTCGAGGGGTTTTTCATTTAGCTGCCTCTCCTGCATATACATTTCAGCAGATTTAAGAAGCTCATTTTATTTTTCCCCTGAGAAATACTTGACTCATAGTCAAGTATCTGATTTATCGTGACAGTGTAGAAGACAAGCACTTTTCCATGTTCAGTTCAAGACACCTTTGCAGTCTTTCTTCTCCTGCACCTCCACACTCATCCTAGCCTTGCAGAGCTGTAATTTGGAGAAACTAATACCATGGACACGACTATGCAGTCACCTCTCTGTTTTCTGGGATTGGGTTATTCAGATTGTGGTTTGTCTCTGGTATGGCTGCAGGGGGAGTTGGCTCTGATACAATTCATATTATTGCTTAGGTGGAGAACAATGACACACCACTGAGAGGCTTGGAAATCACAGAGCTGATCTGTGTTGCTCGGAGCCCCCACTGTAAACCTTAGATTCAAAGTCCCTCAGTGCCTGTGCCACACTGGCAGGACCAGGTGGGCTGTCAAGAACAGTGTACTGGAACAACATCCAGAGCAGTGAGACTGAGCTGTGCACAGCAGCCCTTGCAAGCCCTTGCAAGCTGCATCTGAGTTGATGCTGTGCAGAACCACTGCCTGTGCACTGCAGCTCTGTGCTCCTGGTTCCAGGGCTTGTTTGTTCAAGCCACAGTGCAGCTGCAGACTCAGATTCAGACTAGCACTGTGCTGCATTAGTGAAGCCTCTCTGGAAGACTAGGGAATGCTAGAGCCAACCTAGCTCTGATACAGCCAGCTACCAGGCTCAACTGAATCCAGTCCTGCACTGGACACAGACATTGAGTTCATTTTATTGTGGTCTCAGGTGCACCCAGTAGCACATTTATAGGCTTCTCATCTCATAGGTTTATCCATTATCTCCCTTTGATAAGGGACATTCTACTATAGGATCTCTCTCCCATCTCTTATCCAACAGTATTTATGTGTACGGGAAGAACAAATGTGGATGAGATTTGCAAATTGCCGAACACTGCAGCTGTTGCAGCTCAGTATCCACGTTTCCATTCTTAGCTGAATACATTTTGCAAGAGATTCTAAAGATGCCCAGGTACAACTTCATCAAGCACAGCTTCATTCTTGGCTCATTTGTTGCCTCTGATGTTTTACTTATTTACACACAGATAAGATTCAACCTAGAGTAGCACCTGTCTTACCTTTCCAAGAGGCTAGGGAATGCCCAGGCAGCCTGCCAAGGCTGAGTATGCCACTGGAGAGATCACCTGACACAGAGGAAAATGGATTGGTTTCTCTAGCAGGGTGCTAAATTAATTAAGTGTAGTTTGTAATAAATCTGATATGCTTTGGACATTTAATGTTCAAGAAAAACAACATTTTGGAGGGAAATAACAGTAAATAATTGTTTGGACTAGCTGATTATGACTACCATTTCTCTGCTTCTAGCTCTATTCCCAAGTCCCTGGCTGTCATTTTTGCACCATTGGTGTGTGAGATTTCCTTCAAGCTGATTTAATAGAAAGCATATTTGCACATTTCATTTCACTTCAGTTTCTCCAAAACTAAGCTTCTTTCAGTTTTTTGGCTTCCTGTACCTGATTTTTGTCACAGCTTCTAATTTTTCTCTTTGTTTTGGCTGAGATACAAAAATTGAGATTCTGAATAACTTTGCTTATTGAGGTTCCGTTTTTTGAAAGAACCAGGAAATAACTCAGTTTTCTTAATGGAAAATTCTATTGGCTGTCTTCCTTTTTAATACCTCTTCCATCTTTTTCTTAAGGATCTGTACTGCCCTTTTTATTTGTTCTAGTTCTCCACATATTTTTTCTTCCTACTTTTTCTTACTTTCTGGTCCTCTAACCTTTCATTTTCCCTTTCATTCCAGCTTCTCTCTACTGTGGAGCACAAACGCCTGTTCCCCGCAGTCCTGGAGGGTTTTTCTCTTGCCATGCTTTGCAAGAAAAAGCCTTCCACCTTTAAAATGGCTTCCACCTTTAGAGTAGTCTTAGTGTTAGCCTTAATATCTGAACATAGCATGGCGATTTGAGTGTTATGTTTCAGTTTGACTATTCTCTGCACTGTCTCCTCTTTCTGCATGTCATTCTCCAGTACTGTCCTAAATTCCTGGACAAGCTGTGAGGATGCATGTTTATTCAGAAGTTTCACTTCAGAGGTGAAATAAATGTCAAGGTTTGCTGAAACTTATAGGAAGTTTTGAGGTGGTTATTAGCTGATTAATAATCACAGGAAAATGAATAAAGTCCACAGACAAATCACTGCCCTGCCAGTAGCGTCTGACAGGCTGAGAAACCCATTTGAATGCAGAGGTATGTACCAAGATTCACCAAAAAGGGCATTTCAGGAGGGGTGTTTAAAATGAAAACTATGTTTTGGAAAATAAAATTTACATCATAAAAATGAAAGCCTGTATTTTTCCATCTGCAGTCAAATTACAGTCATGCAAGATCCTCTACATGCCTGCAGGGACCTGTTTGCTAGTCAGAAATACAAGTTCATTTTTTGTTTCACTGTTGAACTTATTAAAATGAGGCCCAGATTTACCATTTTTGAGCTTGTATCCTACAGAGAATTTAAACTGTCCTATAGGCATGGATTATAAATCCCCAACCTGACATGGTAGTGAGTGATTCTTGTTTGCTCCTTCCCTGCTACAATCATTAGAGAAGTGCTTTCTCTTGATCAGAGGCCACAAAATGGATTCCTACAGTTCTCAGGCTAGCCAGCGAGTTAGTTAGCCTGTTCTCTTTCTGTCATCAAAAGAACTGTATAGAATGATTAAAAAGAGGCCATGAACATAGAGAACAGTGCAATTATTTAAAATCCATATTTTTACGAGCTGTTAATCATGCCAGCAGTTTCTTCCCACTCTGCTTCATGTGCTGAGCCTCCTAGTTCCCTTTAATCATTAATTAGAGCACTTTTCAAGCAAAAAGATTCTCACAAACTCCAAGGCCTCTCTGAATTTAGTGATTGTCAGCCCCGACATCCTTTCAGCAAAGTTTATTGGTTATGTTTTATCAACTCCATTCACAATAAAACTGTTTGTCACTGTATTGATCCTTGCTGGTTATATTGTGGGACAGCCACTTTCCTGACACATACTATGGCCAAAGGGACAGTTGCACCAAAGAAATGCCCTAAAGGGGTTGTGCAAAAGAGCAATAGCAAGAACCAGAAGGGAGGAGACAAAAATGTGCAGAGCTTAGGATTTATTAATTTAGGATACCCTGTTTCACGTGTTGCTTTCTCCTCCCTCCTTCAGCAGTTTTTTCCCTTAACACAGATGTTCCTTACTGCCACCTAAATTGTAAGTCTGATGTCCTAGACTGAATTTAGTTTTGCTGTTTTATAGAAATGCATCAGGCTGAGCATCAGTATAAATACAGTGACTTCTATGTTTTGCTTTTTTTGCATAGTGAAGCCTTTAATCTTGTTTCGTTATCTAAATCCTGCTAAAGGGAAATTTAGACAAAACAGTAATTGAAACACAGATGTGCCATGGTGAAATGTGAAAGACAGCTGTTACAATCTCTTTTGCCTCAAGGTATGAATGAAAAAAAATCCCAACATCCCAAGGTAAATTTGCTATGTGGTAGGATACTTGTAGCAAATTTTGAGGAAAGGCCTCCTGGGATGGAATATACTAGCTGCTTTCTCTAAATATAAAACAACAATGAAAACAAAATCTGTCTGCTACAGAGACACCACTATTCTGTGGTTTCTATTTTCATATAACAGACATTTGGAAAAGTCCCTTTAAATCCATAATTCAATCTCTGGGTACAAAAACCCAACTTATTTTCATTTAGAATCATAGAACCATTTAGGTTGGAAGGGACCTCTAAGATCATCAAGTCTAACCATTAGCCCAGCACTGCTGAGTTCCCCACTAACCCAAGTCCCTGAGTGCCACATCCACACATCTTTTAAATACCTCCAGGGAGGGTGACTCCACCACTTCCTGAGCAGCCTGTTCCAATACTTGACAACCCTTTTGGTGAAGGAATTTTCCCTAATGTGTAATCTAAACCTCCCCTGGAGCAACTTGAGACCATTTCCTCTCTTCCTATCACTTGCTACTTGTGAAAAGAGACTGACTCCCACCTCACTTTCTTGTCTTACTTTCACCTCACATCTCCTTTCAGGTGCAAGAAATTTGCATGCACTGACTGAAGTGCTTTGCCACAGACCCGTCTATTTTTTTGTGACCTTACCTATTATTTAGTGTTTGAAATTAGATTTCAAGTTCCTTGAGACAGGAATCCCATATTATGCAACACAGAGATCTTTAGAATACACTGAGCTGACTTTAAAAACACTTTAAAAAGAAGAAAACATAATATGGCAGTGATTCTGAATTTCATGGGCCTCCATTATTGCACATCTCCACCAGTTTTTACTTCTCATACAAAGGATTTTGCGTTAGACTTGGAATTAAAGATTGCATGTGGGCAAACTGGGAGCAAAGGCTATACTCATAATGTTTTTACATTTTAGTTTCACAGAACTCCTGTCACCCATATAAATAAAGACAAATCTCCCCACCCAGCTAACAAATCAGGTCACCACAGACATCACAAAAGTCATTAGTTCAGGAAGGTTTTTATAGTGTTGCTTGCTTATTTAAAGATCCCTTTGTCTTGTGAAAATACCAGCTCTTTGCAGAAGAGGTTGCCTTCGAGCCTTTTCTCAGACACCTAACTTTGCTATTGCTGGGACACTGATACCTCCTTCTGCTTTTGCATGGGGCCTTTACATTCTAAGCTTTTTTCTGAACTTCTACATTATAGAAACATACTGATTCAGTCACGGAGTTTAATGTTACAATCTTAACTTACCATGCCCATCTTAACTACCTAAGTGTGGGTGGTGCTTAGGCCGTGGTACCTGAGTGCCCAGGCAGACAACAACTCAACAACAGTTTTATTGATGAGTAATAGAGTAACCCAGATAATCATGCAGTTTTGAGATCAGAAGTGTCTCTCTGATGTGCCCAGAATCTGCACTGGCTGTGCCACTCTGTTGATTGCTCTTACCAGAGTTCATTTTCCACGCTGAATGGGACAGGAAAGAAGCAGAAAGAATTGCTGAAAAATCATTGCATTCTTGGTCTCTGGCAATGATGACAGCAGCACAAATTGACCTTATATATCACTGATGAACACTTCCCATAAATACAAGCAATTCAGGAAACCAGCTGATATTGCAGCTTCTTTGGTAAAACTCTGCAATTCAGTGTGTGTAACACAAAGACACACAGCACTTACTGTATAACTTCACTACAGAACTCCTCCAGGATTTATAGCAGTTCAAACCATGTGAGAACATTGCCAGATACTGTGACTTGTGAGTAGAAACTGTGGATAAATATAAGACATTGTATTTACTTGGTTTAGCTACTTTATTGGAGCTTTGATATGTATTTGCCAGTTAGCTGAGAGACTTGGGGAGCTGGATCAAAGAAAGCTCTTGTGCGTGTGTCTGTGTGCATCTGCATTTTTTTGTACATACACATGCATAGATTCATACATACATGACCTTACCAGTATAAAAAAGTGGGTGAAGAGTCTTCCACTCTGTCTAGACTTACATGGTGGAAGTTGTTGTACAATCAATATCTATGACCAGTTCATTCATCTCAGAAAAATAGCCTGGAGTTGGTTTTTTTTTTTAATTGTTCTTATTACTCTACTATTCCTATTTTTATGCTACTGTATACTTGATGCTTTAGAGGTGTGAAGTACTAATACAGTACAGGAAATACCTATAAATACTACATATGCCACAGACCTTAGACTATATCCTTCCTGATTTACAGCCTTTCAGTACACACCATCTGTCTGATCTTGACTAACAAGGGGAGGGAGAAAGGAAGAAGAGTGGACTTGGAGCTTGAAGGACAGAATATTATAACTGTTTACATATTTTCTGTTTTGAAAACAAAGGCAGTTAGGTTAATAAAATTCTCACACTACTGTTGTTTGTTACCATTAATTAATCTTGACTATATGCATGCACTGTACCTCTCAAAATCACAGTGACATCTTTCACAGTGCTGCTTTCCAGCATCTGATACCATTCTAATAAGACATTATATGAAACTCCTTTATTACTGTGGCTAAGGATATAAAAATCTAACAGATGTCTGAATGACAAATATGTAATTGAATAAATCATAGTATGCAGTGCACTGATGTGTCTACTGGGAACTGGAAAAAGCAGCATCTACTTTGGTCTGGGTTTATTTTTCCACTGTGGTTCCAGCTGGAAACCACTGCATAGGAGCAGCATGTTGCTTGTATCCTGAAGAGTCCCACTGAGTCTACATTTTTTTGGACTCTGTTTCAGGATTTTTTAGGATGGTTTTCTGACTTCACTGACTCATGCTGCCCTCTACAAGGTGACCCTTAAGCAGGCCGATGCACTTGTTCCCTCCCAGAATCACTACTCACTGCCGTGGGCATGCCCCCAGTACGAGTATGTGAGAAGTCATGGTCTTCAGAGTAAGGCGAAACAGCAGGAAAAGTGCTTTACAATGAACAACAGGGGTTTGGTTTTTTTATTGTCATTTTATTAAAAACCTACTGAGCACCTAGATAGATTTGACTTGCCAGTATCAACAAGATACTCTTATATTTTGATATTGAATGGGTGGAGCTACGATGCAGTCCTACATTACTGTAATAACTCAGCAAAGATCTTTGAGCACGTTCTATGTTTTAAATTTGCTGTAATGGAAGAAGATATTTCTGGTCACTTCAGGAGGAGGGGATATTGCTTTACTGTGATTCTCCAAGCTTTGCCATAAAAATCAAGTCATAGTCAGCTGTAGGCAGTAGGAAGTCAAAGCTGACCGAACACTCTAATATATGATGCCTTCTGTTTGCTCTTCAGTGTTTCTACAGCTTTCAGTATTCAGATATACAACTTTAAAAGCCTTTCCCAATTTAACAGAGTCCCTGATGCATCCCTAACTAGGGAGGATGATTAGATGAGCCAGGCACACAGTGCTGTTCCACTAAGGATAGTCTCTGTGGCAAATTTTTGAAAAGCAAAAGATAAACTCCCACTGGAATACCCAAAGAAGCAATAACCATATGGGGATTGTGATGTTGAATATATCAGAGAAATCAAGAAAAAATATATCTCAGGATAAGTCACCATATGGCAGGCATCAGCAAGGCTTAGATATTCTCCTCAGCTTGGGCTGTTTCTTGCACAGGTCACAGATAAAACCCACTAATACCAGGAAAAAAAAAAGAAAGATCAAAGTCTGCACATGAGTTAAAAGCACCTCAACACGTGGGCACAGCATGTAATCCATGCAGCAAAATAAGCAGTGTAATATATTGCCAGCTGACACTCCCAACACCTGATTGCAGGGGTACAGCCATCTCAGTTCCCTCTGCCTGCAGCCTGGTCCTCTGACGACCACTATGGGAACCATGAAGAAAAAAGGTAATCTGACCTCATACTGCAGGACAAACAGTCATCACGTGAGGGGATAATTAGAATTTCTCTTTACCTGAATCTTATACCATGCTGATTACCACAGTTTCTGAAAATGCACTCAAAACAAAAATTAAACTTCTTTTTTCTCTCCCCCCTACCCTGCATGTTTTCTCAGGAATTGCTTCCTGACTGCCTTCTGTCCAGGACCACTCAAATCATGTATGTTTTAGAGAATGTTTCCCTTCAGTTGAAGCATCAGACACCAGTCCTTGCCAACAGCAATGGAACTGATTTGACAGTGCAAGAGATGTGTGACAGCATCTATGGTAGGAATAGTTTCCCTCCCTTTTGGAGGCAGCTCATACATTTACAAACTGGTCAAATTTGTTTTGTAATGCACTGGTCTATTGCTTTGGGAAAGTGAGTTAGCAATTTCCAAGGTAATTCCCCAATTTTCCTGCCAAGAGCTCTGACAGGACCCCCCAGGGAAAGAATCATTAAGCAAACATCTGTCTACTTCCTATCTGTCAACACCACAACAGCTTCAGAAGTGGGGACTGACATGAAGGACCTGCCAGCTTTACCAGAGCCCACATTCTGAGGCTGCTGAGATTAGCAGAAACTCTGTCTCAGCAGTGATAAAGACCCGGGGAGATACTTAACTGCACAAAGTAGCGAATTGCTGTTTTCCTAAATGTATTTTGATTGCCTTGATACAATATATGTCAATTTTTACAATAAAAATCTCCCTTGAGAACCTGCTGCAGAATTAGCATTGTCACCTGTCTAGTGATGATACATTGTACTGTCAGCTTGTCAAAATGATTAAGTGAACAGGAAAACCAAATTTTTAGCACTTTCTTGATCAATTAAGAGCAGAAGGGGTTCTTCCCTGTTTGTCAGCATCTGCTATATTTTAGTAGCTTGACTCTGATGGTGGAGGGAAAAGGAAAAACAATGGGGAGAAAGGCAAGGAAACCCATTAATCTTGAGAAAAACAAGACTGATCTGCCCATCAACCTTAAGATTAAAATCACTCAAAAAACAATGGGCAATTTTATTTTCACTTAAGAGGAAAATGTTAAAACAACTTGCTACTTCACATTCTCAGAAGAACAATCTACAAAACACTTGTTACCTAATAGTTTCCAGAATATTTTCAGGGGAACAGAATACATTAGTTATCTTCCTTGCCACAAAATGGGCCAGCCAACTCTTCCAAACTACACCTGAAGTAACACTTTCGCACTGTACCTAGCAGAGAATATTCTCATCAGTTAGATGACTACCAAAACTGTGATCTTATGTCACCAGGGAGGTGCTGCAAATTATATTAGTGACAGAGACTGTACCGTAGTTATCTTGACACAAACTTGTAATCAAGTTGAAAACGTTTAGTATTTTGGATGTAGATATTACAGATACATCTTAATGGAATAAAGGTCAACATATACTTGATATATATATATACTTGATACATATATTGATATATCAATATACTGGTCTACTATATTTGATACAGGACTGCTTCAGGCAACCATGAGCATTCTCTGTGGTGTCTTAGCAGAAGGCACATAAATCTATGTCTTGCCCAACAGCATGGTTGATTTGGCCTGCCCACTACTGCAGTCAGTGGAGACAACTAGAGGTCATATTCAATATGCCTATTATAGGTATCTGCCAGCTTCAAAGTTCAGGCTACATAGTCAGGATTTCACAGCCTTGGAAAGCAGATGATCTAAATGATTTTGTCATCTTTTGACCTTAGAAACTGTTACAGGTAGACACCAGCCTTACCTGTTGGTCAAATGGCTGTTGCGGCACTGAATATTCAAGTTTCATCAGCTCCTATCTCTGTCAGAGAGGACAAAATCCTTGCAATGCTTACAAGAGCATCTCCTTGACTATGGGTCATATGTTAAGCCTAAAGTGAAGTGCCAGGCCCTTTCATGAGCTGCTTCATATACATAAATCTGACTAAAGGATCCTTTTCTAAAGATGAGTAATAAGCTGGCTTCCTGTTTTCTTATTCCACTGAGAGAATATCTGAAATGTGTAACAGTCAAGCTTAGAAATCATAGCATTTAAGTTATTGGGACAGTAATTTCCCTGAACAGCTACCACTGAGAGCAGTTCAGAGTTAATACTTGGAAAACAAGAAATAAAATGCCCTTGGAGTATCAGTAAACTTGTGGCTTGTGTTTCTGAGCTTGCCAGTATTAACAATGACATGAAGGGAAAACAACATCCTCTTTGAGCAGATGTTTTATTCACCCTGGTCATCTACTAGAACCCCCATGTGTTGGGCCATCACCCAAACAGCTGTGTGCCAGTGCGAGAGACAGTGGAAGTTCTTAAACACACCCTCAGTAAAGCCTGAATCTGGCAAATGCTAGAAGATTACAGGATTTCTGGCTGTAAGTCATGGGGCCTGGTCTAGTTTGAAACAAAAAGAAAGGTCAGTTTAATGGGGAATTCAGATCTTACAAAATACACAGGATAACATACGTATGCTTATATTACTGCTCCTAGTTCCAGAAAAGTAGGAAGAATACTGGACTTGCTGTCTCTTCTAATCAGGAGCTAACACTAAATCACAATTGTGCCACAACTTTCCCCAGTTAGTTTTCAAGGCTTTTAAAGTACTAATCCTGTATTCAGTGTTCTCTGCCCAAATACTCCCCCAGGTCTGCAGCTGGGAGCAATGCTTTTGACAAGGGAGCTACTGACATTTCCCACCATTTAAATAAATATTTGTACCAAGCCTGTATGAGAACGTGGACAAAGAAAATATCTGTGTAGTAATTATATGCTTTATTCTCCTTTCTGTAGCTTGAACTTGAGAGCTTGAGAACAGAACTGTTGCTGGCAGAAAGCCCTTCAGACTGGAGATACAGAAGGATGAAAGCTGCTGGGAGCAGGACAAGAAAGCAGGCCCATTAAACATATGGGAGAAAAGTTAACTGTACACATCAACTGGAAAGATGTTGACTGGGAATATGTGAACACCCCTACTGTTTTTTCCTATGTTTGTGCAGAAAACCACATTTCTCCTAACAGCCTCACTTGCAAAGCTGTGCTTTTTTATTCCCCTACTAAGGTTTAACCAGGACAGTACTATGACAGCATCAAAAGCACAGGCAATTGCTTTCCTTGTTCCATTCACTTCCAAAGGTAGCCATTCCCATCTGGTATTACCATTAATAACCAGATAAATCAAAATATAACTATAATGTAAGTTTATATATTGGCAGCAAACTTCTACTAACATTATATAGCTTAGAACATGGCTAAAGGATCATTGTAACATATGTTCCATTTATATCAATAAACCCCCATTTATCTGTTTATTAATAGTGAAACTTTAGCTTAGAAATACATCTATAAAATAAAGCATCACCTCCATTATGTGATACTGAAGTCTGAGCAGTGTAAGTAGCAATAAAACCATACTATGTCAGCACCTTGGCAAAAATACCTTTTCACCCAGCAGCTGATAACAAAATGTGATAATGTCACATCTGAATTAAAACAACAAGGATATTTATGCAGAGGTTTAGCAGAGAGCATTCAGCACACCTGACAGAAATAGATCTATTTCTACCACATTCTCCTTTCTTAAAATACACATCTAAGTGTTCATTTCATTAGACTGCTGGAAAGCAAGACCTTTTCAGATCCTTATAGTGGCATCAGTTTAACACATTGCAATGATGGATTGATAGTAATTTGCCTTGTAAACGGAATGCACTTATAGACCTGCACCAGGCAACCTCAGCTGTGCCTTAAGCAAATTTCTAATACTCTTACCATGCCCTTCATTGATATGTGCAAGTACATTTGTCTGTGCATGATCTCTTCGTACTTGTGCCTAATGAAACCATTAAATCAAGCTGCAAAATGGCTATTTATCAAAAAGTAAATACCTCTGAACAGAGCTCAGACTTCGTCTCATGCATCTCCATGGCAAGGGCAATTAGGAGTAATTGTTGCTAGAATCACTTTCACATGGTTTTTAAGCAGCAATCGTGGAACCTGTGACAAAGCTTACTACCTAAGGATACAACAGCCCGTATTTTCAAAGCTCACAAATTCTTTGTATCAAATTCGGGATCTCTCATTAGCAAAGCGTGTGCATGAGCACAGCTGATTTGCCGGTGGCCATTTGCATATATCAGGTGTGCAGAAATATGTGTGAGCATGCATCACCTACAAGGCAAAGAGGTTTTTGTATTAAATAAGCACAGCTGTGTCTCAGTCTCTGCTCTTGCCCATGCATGAGCTCCAGGCAGTAGATCCAACTATTTGAGAGTACCCGAGGCATGAAGCAGTAGCTAAGGGTAGATCAGGGAGGATGCACTGGAGAGCAGTTACACCTCCATGAGGATTTTAGCCGGGAGAACAGGAAGCTCAGGGGAGACCTCATCGCTCTCTGCAGCTCCTGAAAGGAGGGTGTAGTTGGGTGGGGATCGGCCTCTTCTCCCAGGTAACCAGTGCCAGGATGAGAATACACAGCCCCACGCTGTGCCAGGGGAGCATCAGATTGGACCTCAGGGGGAATTTCTCCACAGAAAGGTTGATTCAACATTGGAATGGACAACCCAGAGAGGTAGTAGGGTCACCATCCCTGAAGATGTTTGAGAAATGACTGGAAATGGCATTAAATGCCATTATCTATTTAAGAAGGTGGTGCTCAGTCAAAGATTGGACTCAATGATCTCAGAGGTCTTTTCCAATCTGAGTCTGATTCAGAGGATGACCAAAGCCCTTGGCTATTCTATAGCTGCGCTTCCCTGGCTGGGGCAGGTTCCTCCCTTAGATACAGCACATGCAGGTGCCCAGCAGCAGCTCATGTCTTCTAAAACGACACCACAAGTGCAAGTGAAGGACTATGAGGAGAACTGGGGACTGATAAGCAAGTCTCAGGTAAATGCACACATATGACCTGGCAGATGCGAAAATGTAAAAGCTATTGCACAGTGCACAGAAGGGTGGGTCATCTTCATTTCCTCCTCAATACGCACACAGTGGGAACACTCAGGATGGCTTTGTAGAAGAGATTATTAACTCAAAAAAAACATATAGTGCCTTGAAGAAGTCAATGAACACAAGGATCCCAGTGATCTAATGGGTATATTTAGGTTTCCAAAAAGAAACTCAGTTGTCATAGGGTGTAGAATGTCCCCTCACAAAAAAATAATATTCAGACGATAGAAAACCAAATATTCCTTTTATATTATAAAAACACCTCCTTCTTGCCAACTTGATTTTATTCCAGAGATGGTGATATTTCTGTGCTAAGAACACCACTATCTCCCTTACACACATGCTGTGAGCATTTGCATCTGAAAAACATGGACGTGTTTGATCAAACAGAGCTACAGATGCGTTTCCATGAACACACCGAAAACAACCAGCCTGTGCCCTCTCTGCAAGCCAGAAGGGTTCCTGTGCAATCAGTTTGTTGCTGGAGGGGGGGAAAGATTTGTGAATATTTCAGTTTCTTTCCAAGTCATGCAGTCTTCAAGGAAAAATACCTAGCAATTTAAACATCAACCTTCAAGTTAGTGTTTACCACCATCAAAAGCAGACAACAAGGAACAGTCTTTCATAAACAGGACTAAAGGTGGCACTGCACAGACCAGGCACTTCCCAATGACTCAGCTGCAACAAGGAGTACCTTTGTGATGTGTCTACTCTTATTAAGCAGGATATGCTTTTATCTCTATACCTCAGTTCTTGCTTTTGAGACAAAACCCACACACTTTTCCAGCTGCGGAAGGTCAGCATCGTATTGGATGAGAAAAAGGAAAAGAGAATGGCAAAGCATGGAGAGACTCAAATAAGATTTTATATGATTATTTCTTTTTTGCCTTGAGCTGTAAGGCAACCATTGCCTACTTTCCAGGATATTTAATTTAATTAACACAGCCTACAAGGATATTTAAGCAGCAGTTAATAGATGATAAAATACAAAATGAATAAGCAACAAAAATGTCCTGTTTATTTGCATTTTGCTTTTTATTGTAAAGATAAAATGATCGTGATTTGATCTGTATCTGGTCTTTCCAACTCTTACTGAAATGATGTGTCTTGGTGTTTTAAGCTTCAATTGCCACTGCTCAAGCAAGTGAGCCCATCACTTAGAATTAGAAACAACTTTGAAATAAATCCTCAGGCTGTAGCAGTGACAGTGCTACACTGCACTCCACTACTGCTTGGAAAGGCAGCTGAATTTCCACTTCAGTCTGCACTCCCTTCACGAGCCTTCCCTGCTGATGATTTTACCTAAGCACAAAGATAAACTCGACCCTTACCAGAGCAAGGAGAAAGAAAATTTCTTCTTAGCTTCCTCTTCTTAGCTTTGTTCTCATCCTACCTCTTTTCCTGCTCTCTAAGCTTTTTTTAATGTGTTTTTTTCTTCTAGTCTAATATATCCAGCATTCACTACAAACTGCATTATCTTGAACACAATCAAAAGTTTGCTGAGGGCTGCAATGCAAATTTCCCAAAGGCCTCAAGAGGTCTCTGATTTGTCAAGACAGTAAAGTCATTGAGTCTCTTTTTAACTTGGACACAGGCATGGGAATGCAGATGGTTCCTGCATGAGCTGCTTCTCATTGACTGGATTATACTGCTTTCTGGCTTACTTTCAGCCTGTACCTTATTATGCACACATCATTTCAAAAGTAAGGCTTCCTCGCCTCAGTATTTTCACATGTGTCACAATTTAGTAACTGAGCTGACTGGCAGCCTATGCTTCAGAATCTACACATCTGCTTCTTAAAATGAATAGGAGGATCTGACACTTAAAAAATCTCATTTTTATTCTCAGACTCTAATAATTAAACTGTCAAATGTATTTACTATTGTATGACTAATCAAGGCACAAAAGAAATTAGATTTAATTATGTTATGGCATTGTATGGTTTGCTGTGGTACCTCAGCTTGATCTTACAACTTAGTACCATCTTTTTTTGAGTTTGACCTCTCCACTTTCTAGGTACTTTTATGAAGAAAATAGCATGACATACAAATGTTTAGAAGATTACATGATAGAGGAATGTAGCACAGTTACAGAGAGAGACTGGAGAACAGTCACTGCTTTAGGGCATGAAGTTCTGAAAGATGGGCAAGGCTTACAAAAATTCTGTTCGATATGTGAGGCTGATAAGCCAGGAAGATAAAGGTCTAATATTCATTAATCAAACATTCAATGCTCCCAGCTTTCATGGTAGTCTGATGGGTTTATCAGCTACAAACCTCTGAAAAATCAAGCCTTTTTTGGTTTGTTTTTAGGAAACAGAATCCCAAGTCTCACAATATTACTCCACTTTTTTTGTGAAATAAAGTGAAATAATCATTCATACACTTCATCCAGAGAGTGTAGCAGCACATAATGGTAGCAACTCCCAGCACCTGTTGGTCCAAACATTTGCAGTAGCTTAGTGGATGCCCGGTGGCCTGGAAGCCACAGTGAAAATCACCCCCGTTTTCTATGCTGATATTAAGACTGTGTCATTATAAGTTAATATATCAATGATGAGGTTATTAACTTCCTTGCTCTGATGAGAAATCAGTACAGTTCTGCCCAAGGTCTTCTATTCACACATGCAATGTGTGAGCAGCATCAGACAGGTTCTAACATTATGTTAACAAAACTACAGACAAGCAGTGAAGCACAAAAGATCACTTTATTTTCCAAATCACACCTCTCTCATTCTTGAAAAGGTGTATTTCTAATTGTTACTATTTTAAATATACTCTATATTTTCCTGTGAAGTTAAATACTTTGAAGAAGAATCCCCAAAGAAATAAATACAAAGCACAACAGTTTCACTTTATTATTTGCTTTGAGCATTGTCTGGTCCTGCATCCACTCTGGCACTCTACTGCTCTTTGAAACTGTAAAATCCACAGCCAGCCTTCCTTGTTTGCCACAGCCCTCTGCTTATCAGCTGTTAATACAAACTGTTAATACAATGCCAGAGCATGCACAAAATAGCTTACAGCAGTTTAATAATTCTAAAACTTTCATTACAAATACACACATTGCTACTAAGAAAATAATTGGGATGCTTCTTTTTCTGGATGCTCATAGAAAATTTCATGTTACAAAATGCTTGTTTGATGATATGCGTGTCTGCTGGTGAAAAGGAAATCAGTACTAACGAGGTTTGCCGGGTTGTTAAATGGATAACTTACAAAACCAGACAATTCCCAAAGTTATCAGCTGGATCACTGCAGCATAATCTGCAACCACCATTTTACCTGAAACCGAATTAGCCCAAAGGGTCGGTAATGCATATCTGCCACAGTATAAAATGACACCAAGGTCATCAGAACACACCATGCAGGGTTTATTCTCATATGATGAGCACAGTCCAATGCAATAGCATGGATCCTGCAGCCAGGGATGGAGGCCTGATGATGCAGTTTTATGATGCTTGTCACGATGATGGAGAGGTGGAAGTTGTCCAGCGCAGGCAGCATCATGTCCCTTCAAAGAGAAAGTTGAAGCACTTCCCATACGAGAAGTTGCGCTCCTGAAAAGCTTTTCTTGAAAGAGGTATCAGCGAGAGCCTGAACAGGTGTGGCTGTGAATTCATCCCAATTACACGTCTCACTTGGGACAGTGTTCCTGAAAATGCAATCAGGGTCTGGCAGGCCGGTTTTGCTACATACACATGCACTTAAACAACATTCGAAGACTATGATAGAGGCTAAAAACTGTAGCTGAAACTCGTACCTGTTCACAACGAACTCTGAGGTAGTTTAGAACCACTCTATGAGAAAGAAGGAAAGGGATTAAATGCACAAAGATTTCAAGATAAATTATAATTCCTACAGAGAAGGGGAAGGTAACATAGTGTACAATGGATTTAAAGTACTTTCTGTCAAGAAAGAGGAGCCAATAACAGAGAATGAGTGAAAAAGTTCACTAAAAGCTAAACTTCTATTTAGCCTGGCTCTGAACATTAACATTCACTTAAGAAAACCAAAGACAATAGTTACATTGAGCAAAACAAAAAGGAAAGAACATTTTACAAGAGACTGGACAAGGTTAATAGACATGAGGTCCAAATTGTGAAGTAATGCTGTACTTCACAAAATGAGTCCATGTGCTCAGTGTGATCTTCAGATCCCTGAAATACCTTCACACAGGGACACTGAAAAGTTATGAATTCTTTCAAGGTTCACTCTTGATGATGCAGTTTACTTAGAAAAGAACACTTATGTACAATTAATGCCTTGGACAATGCACTACTAGCAAATTGAACATGTATCTGGTGTACCATGGTGAGAAAGAAATACTTAAAATTTATATTTAAGTTTTGTAAGCCAGCATAAAACCTGACCTTACTTCCTAAGTCAACAGTAAACTTCTTACTTTTTTTCCTCTTAAGGGTAACAGACTGTAAACAGATCATGGAAGTACAAGGCCCAAAAGGACTAGTATTTCTCACATCCATAGAGAGCCAAATTCAAATGTTGCTCACTAGCACTTGACAGTCTAGTGGTAGTTGCCTTTAGAGTCTGATGTGAATGAAAGGGGATAATGATATTTTATGCAGCATAGGATAAAGAGGTAAAACTAAATAATTTTTTGAAATTCCTTAATATGTCACAATACGGAGGAAAATTAGTGAACACTCCAGCAACAGTGATATGATGCTATGTAGGGAGGAAAACAAAAGGAGTAACAAGCCGGTTGGGGAAAGCATGTAGGAGAAAGTAAGAGCTGGAAAGACTGGGGACAAACAGAATTAGCTCAGACCACAAGAACTGTATATTTGTGTTGCTCTTGCCATAAAAACTACTAAAGCCTCACTTCCTATATTCTCTTTTAGCACTCATATTCAGATGAGTAATAGATCCCTTAACAAAATTCCATTTTTAAACAAAAAGAAGGCTATAGAAACACCTCTTTGCAAATAGTCACTCAACTTGCTTAACACATACGTTTCCATTGCTATATATGAACATATGCAGCCATGTAATTCCATACCAGTCTTTCTTTCCCCTAAACTCCTCTTTTTGCAACTCCAGCTCTTGCTTTAAGAGATTTCTAATCTAATCATCCAAGCCTCATGAGCTTTTCATTACTGCATAAAAACATTCATTTAAGTATTTACCTCTCAAAATGAGTAAATTTCTGAAACAGATCCAGATTAACACCCACACCCTTATTATTAAAAATGGCAAAAACAAACTTAGAGAATAACCCAAACAGGATCCTGGCCTGTAGAAGCAGAAGAAACCTGTCCCTGTTCTCCGGCAATGAACCTGCCATGATTGTTTCAAAAGCCATTTCTCAGTATGACAAATCTCTATGAGAAATTCCTGAGAAGAATCTTACCATCTTTGAGCAACTGAAGATAACTCAAAAATCCAACACACAGCTATAGAAGATGCCCGAAAGCCAATTCTGTGGCCTGATCATGTCTCAAAAGCACAAGCTAACAGTTTTGAGTAAAGACAAAAATTTCTTAATATCTGTGGTTAAACACGTATTGGTTTCCAGGTACCAACCCAAATCTTGCCACCTAGCAACCATAGCTCAGGAGTACAGAGACAATAGCAAGGTGATGTAGACCATAAATGACATGAATGAAGAAAAGGCTGAACTGGGATTGCTCAGCTGGGAAAAGAGAAGCCTTTGGGATGACCTGACTGTGTCTGTCCAGTACTTAAAGGGAGCCTACAAGAGAGATGGAGACAGATGTGTTACAAGGACATGCAGAGGCAGGACAAGGGGGAATGGCTTCAAACTGACAGAGAGCAGGTTTAGAGTAGGTATTAGTAAGAAATTTTTTATTGTGAGGGCAGTGAGGCACTGGAACAGGTTGCCCAGAGAAATTGTGGATGACCATCCCTGGAGGTGCTCACGACCAGCTTGGATGGGTCTCTGAGCAACCTGGTCTAGTGAAATGTGTCCCTGTCATGGAAGGGAGGTGGGAACTCAATGATCTTTGAGGTCCCTTCCAACCCAATCATTCTGTGATTCCCCAATTCCTCTACAGAAAGACACTGTGATAACTACTGTTCACTTGGACTACAGGGCACATAGTTTAGACACCCTCATCTGAGCAGTAGTGCTGTCCAACTCACTCGGTATTTCAGGACTTGGCTGGTACTTTTTGGACACACAGAATTTGGTGTAAAAGACCATATTAGATTAATTTTGTAAATTCCTCAGACTGTTTAATATAATTGGCTGAAGTTGTTGACGTGTATCTGCCGATTTTCAGGAATCAGAGGATTAATTCTGAAAATGATGAGA
Source organism: Ploceus nigricollis (assembly GCA_013399945.1). Taxonomy (NCBI): domain Eukaryota; kingdom Metazoa; phylum Chordata; class Aves; order Passeriformes; family Ploceidae; genus Ploceus; species Ploceus nigricollis. The sequence goes on from VXBC01013192.1 coordinate 926,725, forward strand.
AACTTGTTTTAACTAAGCATCTGCACAAAGAGAAAAGATGTGCCAAGATGATAAGTACAAAAAGGATGAATAAAAGTTCATTTTTTACCACTAGTGCAGCTTTCCTCCTCTGTGATAGCCCAGGGCCTAAAGTATTAAGAGGCACTGGAGAGGCATGTTTACACTTGTGCAGGGTAATGCCACCACTCATTCAAATATTTAGTAATCTGAACTTCAATTCCATTATGTTCATGTAAGGAATCAATTATAATTTCTTCAGAACACTGAGTTGTATTATTGTATTAGGCTGCAAGGAACAGCACAAGAAATACTTCTCTAATGACTGGCTGTGTGAAAATGGATTATGTCATGGGTGTCCAGAGCTCATTCTTCACTTCTACCATGTGGACATGCCCTAGTAATTAAACACATACAGTATGATAAGACAGGTATGTGGTTGCACAGGCAGTCAGTACATGGGCATACAACAGATACCTGTAGTTTCCTCATACTATGCTGCACTTTTTAATTTGGGCTTTCTTTATCTAAATAAAGTTGCAGAGTGATTTTAAAACTTTTCAAGTAAGCGTTCAAACACAGACCCAGATTCCACCATGGAATGTGAGTGAGACTTTGTCACTACCTCAGCCAAAGCTTTGCAATGAAAGCTTGGCAAGGGCCAAAAAGACTGAAGGGTTTTTTTCAGCAGGTAACAGAAAGTTACCTGCTGAAGTCCTATGAGTGTGAAGCTTGTAAATTCTGCAAGCCACAGCAGACAAGGTAGCTAGGAGGAATATCTGTGTTCTTCAGACTGCATCAATCTTTGAGATGAGCATTTAACTTGCCTTTTATTATATATACCTCACTACAGCCAAATAGCCAGTATTTAACAACTGGACAAAAACTTTGGACTGGTTCATCTGTACCTTTTTTAGACATTTACACTTTTAAAGCAACCAGCATCCTGCCATACTGCAACAGCAGCATTTCACACCTGCCTGCACAGATTTTTTTCCCATTTTGGAGCTTTAGAACATATTCTAAATGCAAGCTAAATAATTAGCTACGACCTCAATTTAATGCACATGTACACACACATATACATACAAATATATATATGTGTGTATGTAGGAGTATTTAAGCAATCCTAAAACTTGCCCCAGGACCTTTACTTCTGTATCCTGTGTGAAGCTTCCACATATATATATGAGTTAACTAGTACAACTGACAACAACAATCAGTTCAGAGAGAACTAACTAAACAGAACCATTAACTGGGAGATGGGGATGGAAACCAGGCCTCAGGCATCCTCTGGGATCTACAACTATTTTTGAAGCATGGTTTAGTCCTCTGGCAACTGATATGATGATGCACAAGCCTAAATGTTTACTCTTGGATACATTAACTCTTACTGGCTCTATCATTTGCTTACTACTCTAGTCACAACAACAAAATTACCAATGCATTTGCTTGTTTATTTGACAGCAGACTAACACCTGTCAAAATACAAGCCAATTAATATCTTCATAGAGAAATGCAATCTATAGCTTGTGAAATCAAAGTTCTAACCCCTTATTAAGCCTCTGAGTGAGCGTCACTTTATAACCAGAACTATGATGACACAACAATCAGACAAGAAAGGCAATAACTTTGTAATCTAATTTTTGTACTGAAAATTTAATTAGACTGAAACAATTACAGACTTATTTTGCTTTCTTTTATGGAAACCAACTCTCATCAAGTCAGGTACTCAACTGAAAATTCTCTAATGCTGTCATTAGTAAAGACAAAGATGCATTAAACTGAATTTTTCAGCAATGCTGAGAAGCACTGAGCTCTTACATAAGTTGTCATAATGAATAACTGATTTTTATGGAGAAAAGAAGAAAGAAATAGAGCTCTGAAGGAAGAAAACTGCAATGAAGAAGAGTTCTTATTCTAACAAAATTAGTGATTTCTCCTCTGTATTGTCTTTTGCATTACACTTGCTTTAACTTCTCTGATTGTAATTCCATTTAACAGCCATTTGAACTTGTTTAAAAGCTGATTGGAAATTACTTGAAAAGCATCTTGAAAAATTGTAAGCTGCAGAATGTTTGCTCACTTCAAAAATTAATTTCCTCAGATAATAATTTTCCCTTACATTTTGTGAATAAAAACCCTCTTATTTTCATTTGGAAAAAGTTAACTAAATAAAAAGATTTTAGAAAGGCCTTTGCTGAGCTCCATTGAGTTAAGTCTAAGCCTGAATTTAACCTGTGGAAGTAAAATTGAGAAAAGAAGGCCTGGGGAATTTAAAGATACTGAAGTACCAAATAGAAACAATGGCTCAATATTGTCAATATAGTTATTTCCATTATGCAGAACTCTAACAACAGGTCTATTTTATAGTTTCTGATAAGAAAGCAATGAGTACCTGGTCCATTCTGCTCTAACCTTGTTCTAAATAGAATAAGATTAATTACACAGTTCTGAATAATTACAGCATTTCATCACTTTGATAAACCCTGACACTACCCCAGAACAGCACAACTTACTTTCACTGAAAGGAAGAACAAAGATAAAAAAGGGAAAAAAAAACTTCAGAGGAATATACAGGAACTACATCTGAACTTGGGAGTCAATAAATACAGACAATAATTAGAAAGAATGAGAACATTCACACAAAACCACAAATCAGTTCTGTGTTGTATCCTCCTTTGTCACTACTAATACATTGCTAACACAATGTTTAAGACGAGACTCTTCTAGGCAACACTGGTATTAGGGGTGTTTGTTGGTGGGCAGTATTAGAAGACCCAGTGGAGTTCAGCTCTCTGTAAACATTATATCTCTAAATAAAGAGGGTAAAAGTTGAAAGTGTGAAGGGCTTGTGGCAGGGCTTGCCTCAAAAGCCTGGGAGCTCACTGGGCTCATCTTGATCCTAGGTTCTCAGAGCAACTCTAAATAAAGAAAGACTCTGAGAAAGGCCATTTTGACTGAGAAGAAATCTAATACTAAAAATTGCTATTCACCTGCATGAAGGGATAATGCAAAGTTGGTTTTTCTTTTTATTGATTTATGGGGGTGGGAAACTTAAGGGTGTGTAGGACCTCAAGAGTTTTTGCTTCGGGGATTTCAGATATGGCCATCCAGATTCTTGGCAGAGAGTGAATGTCATAGGAAATAAAGAGACATTTCTTTTCCACAATGCGTTACAGGACAAGATCAAACAGATGTTCCATAGGTTACAGCCAACAAGACTTACTTGTATCATAAAAATTAACTGTGCCCGTCAAAGATTACAAATAGAAAAATTACATTCTTTCTCTGAGAGCCTAGGCTCAGAACAGATGGCGCAACCTTTTTTCATTTTAGTTTTTTAACATTCTCTACAATGGTGGCTACTAAATACTAACAGCGAGGAACTTATGCCCTTTGCTTATCCACAGTTTGAGAAAAGCAGACTGGTTTGATGGAACTGCAAAGAAATACCACCACTGCCATGCAAGGAAGGACTTATCTACCAAAAGCAAGATATGATCCAGGCATCTCAGTAGTTCCAGCATGGATTGCAACTGAAAAAGTTTTCTGCTTTTAAAGGGAAAAAAATTCCAACTTTCTGGACTTATACATAAACATGAGAGTGGTGCCCTCAGTAGCTGGTCTCAATTCTTCCATGCTCCAAAGGCTGTTAAGCCATAAGGTAATCAGCCCTGCAGACTGGGAGGCGGCTGGCACACGCAGTATCCTGCCTCAGAACTCCGCACTGTCCAAGGCAGCTGTGGCACATGAATTAGAAGCTTTATACAGCACAGTGAGCATCCATCTTCACCAACAGACACTCACAAGTCAGAACACAGCAGTGGGAAGGGAGGGAACTGTATGCAAATGTCAGAACTAAACTGTAATTTGGTAATGAAAAATACTATAATATTATCGATAAAGCCTAATCAATTTTATTTGAAAGAAAAGGGATGCTTTTCTTATTTGAAATATCCTCTGATTCATTGCTACCACTGATTATATTTCTTCTTGGATTTAGCACAACTAGTATCCAACAGGGATATTATTTCAAATTAAGCAGTGTGATAAATTAAGATACAATTTGCTATGTTGATATAACTCATTTTATCACTATGGTTATGTAATTGGAAAACCGTATTTATCCTGCACTAGCTTTGTTTGCTTCTGACAAGGTTATTTATCACTACAGGAAATTCCAAGTTCATAAAACTGGTTAGCTGACATTTCCAATATAATATACTTTGTGAGGAGGAGCAAGCATCCTAATTAATTTTGCCAATTACACCAGTGTTTGTCTTAATACAAAATCTCTTTATCCCATACTGAAAGACTGGCATGAGGTTCTTCCTACAAGTCATGCAGATCTGGAGAGTAAGAGACTACATCATCATCATCAGTGTGAAAACAGAATAAGCAAAGTAGCAGGCAATTATAATCCAGACAGATATGGATGGATAACGCATTCTGTGACTGTAAAGTAAGAACCAGATCTTTTACAATACAGTGCAAAAGCATAACATTTTATGAAGATCATGAGAAATGTTAATGCATACACAGCCTTTGAATTTTTAGCTGCAGACTGTAGAACAACTCTTCTTGGAAAAATGTAAGTTATCTGCAAATTTGTCTTTTGGTATTTGAACAACTGCTTGTCAGTGACCAGATGGAGTTCCACTTTTCTAAACCAAACATTTTTGATGTTCTGTTGCAAGTTGTCTTAGGCAGGCAAAATTTAAATAATCATCTTCAGGAGTGAAAAAATACAATTTTCTTCAAGACGGATGTTTGATTTAGAAACTTCCTTTTGAATGTAGGAAATGACAATTTTGTACTTTGAAAAGTCAACTAAGGTCAAGACTAACTATAGATACATTAATTAGTTTGTTGATATCATGAATGCTTTTCTTGTCATCCCACTGATGAATGAGAGAATTTGCATCTCAGCAGGTAAACATGTCTGATACTTCCTTAATCTACTGTACAGCATGTGCTATAGTTAAAAATAAGAAACTAAGTGGAATAGAGAATCAAAATGATTTAGAAAACAGATTACTAGTTACAAAGGAATATGGATGAAGAATCACTTTAAAAATAAAATATATTCTGGACTGATGTGTTCCATAAACATTTTTTTTGCTAATAAAAGCCTCCAGGGAACAAAAACTTATTTATGCTTTCCATTCTGCTTGAGTAATTTTAGATTTCCACTGTAGCTCTGCCTTTTATTCCCATCTGTTTTCCTTGCCTTGGTTAGATTAGAGAGGTAGGGTGTTAATGGGGTACTTGATGAAGATTGAAGACCTATTTTCTCCCCCCTTGGAGACCAGCCTGATTTGAACATATCCAGGAGAGTGGAACAGTCTCTTCATGTCCTTGGGAGAAAGCCTTTTCCATTTCAATACTTCCAGCTTTCAGACATGGTCCCCTTCATTCATAAAGAAAGAAAAGGTGCCAGTACAAGAAGGTTCTGAATAATTTCACAGAATGTCAGTGGGGCTGCAAAAGCTCCCTTTCAACCTCCTTTATGGTTGGTGAACGTGAGGATGCAAGGTGGATCCAGGACAGGAATGCAGGGAAGCAGGTGCTTGCAGCTCCAACAGGGCAAGAAACAAGCTACTGTCCACCAGTCCCCACCTCTGTTGTTGCTGCTTCCTTACTACTCTCATCCTTGTGGGTACTGTTTTGTGCTGGGCACTCAAAATGCACACAGTGAAACACCTGGAGAGAACAAAAAATGAAGATAAAGCAAAACAATTTAATGCTGGCAAAAGCATGATCAAAGTAAGATGAAGTCTACATGGAAGTTTATATGGACGTCTGCAGGCCAGATCAGTGACAAAGTCAAAATAGAATGTTTCACCATGAGGTCAAAAACATTTACTCGTGGGCAATAAACATTAGGCACTGGAGCAAGAGAAGGCCTTCAAATTATACCAACTTTTACATATGGCACTAAAAATCAGAAAGATGGTTCCAAAGCAGATAGGGATATTTGTAAACGATTTTTTTTCTTTGCCAACTAGCAGAAATACCTACTACATGCTATTGGATAATAACAACAATTATATTAGTAGTCTTAAACACATTTTATGATCTAATCACTTCCTCAAGAGGCTGATTGTTCATGCACACTAGAAAAGAAATTTAAATCATTACCAACATGATTCTATTTCAAGATTGCCCTCTGCTGTAATAACAACGGCAGTTCTACAGACATGTCCTGGAGTATGTAGAAAGGCATTCAGAGTATCCAAGGTGGCAGCTGCTTCATCAGATGAAATATTCCATTTGAAATAGTGATCATTTTCTGATGATTCAAACAATACCTGGGACCAGTGTACAGGTGACTGTATCTTAGAGTAAGAGGACCATGTGCTTAAGCATTTTTTCCAATTTACTTTCTACTTTACTTACTTCTACTTGTTCTTGAAGAGCCTGGGAGGAGAAGGGGGAGGAACTCTAAAATTCTTACAAAACCTCTTTCCATATGACATTGTATTGTTATGAATTGCACAACTTTGACACATACTAAACAAAAATATTTACACTGCTTTAAATTTGCTATTTTCCCATGCATTAGAGTTTAAAAGCTAAAGCTTGATGAATATTAAATCTTGAATTTTAAACTTATTGTCTTAACTTTGTATACTTTTATGAGATCTTCTATTATTCTTCTCTTTAAAGCTCTTCTCACAAACAAAGATAATCTCTTATAATCTTAACTGCCCTTTCCCAGACCCTTTCAAATTAATATGGGCAAAATCAAACATCATAAAGAAGACATGGATATACTACATATTCATACAAGACTACAGAATACTATATTTTCTATCTTTTCTCCAATATAACCTAAAATCCTGTTATTCTTTTTGACCATCCCTGCTCAAGTGAACATTGAGCAGACATCTGCACTGACATGTTTGCAGTAGCCCCAGGTCTCTTCTGAGGATGTAACTAGCTAAGTTGAATTCTGACAGCATACAAAAAATGAATTTAAAAAATCTTCAGTCACTGCTTGTTTTTTTTTTTAATCCCCATTATATTTTCTTGTGCCCCTCAGTGTAAGTTTTTTATGCAGATACATTGCAATATGTGCTTATATTTCTACCTATACACTCATGCTCACATAAAGATGTATTGCTATGCCTTTATATATACATATATGAACAGATTACAAATCTGCATCAGCACCCACACATAGACACATGTGCACAAAATGGTTTTCCTCTGCATTTCTTCTGTTTTTTCCTAAAGTTGAACTAATTCCTATACTGGCATGCATTCTCTCCATCTGTTACAGTTCTTGAGAAGCCAACTTTTGTATTTATCTACACTTCTAGAGAAGTCCCTTTTGTACTCATCCCATTCCTGTGTTTTTAAAATAACAGCTATTGTAATTTTTCCAGCTGCACTTTTCAGGATAAGGCCTTGCAGAAAAGAATATTCTCTCATCCATGTAGCTCTGTAAGATGCTGCTTTCCTTGAAAAGAAGCACAGAATGTGATGGAGGTCTCTAAGCCAGAAGATTCCGTATTTCTACTGTATCTCACAATAATAGCGTTTCTCATTTAAAACCTCACTTCACATAATGATACAGCTTTTTTAAACATAGCGTGGATAGCCCTGAAATTTAGCTAATACTAGTCTAGAAAGTCAGAAGTACACAATTCTCAAATTGTAACTTTCATTTTTACTGATTCTTTTGTATTAAGTTCTTAATGGTCAAAACATGTGGCATATTAACAAGCCTGCAAATTTGGAGCATTATCCTCAGTTACTCTGCCACCTCAGCATATAAAGAATACAGTGTGTGGGAGAAGCCTAAGCCTGAGAAGCACAGTCGAGTCCAGCTGCTTCATCCTGTATCAGAATTAAACATTTCAGAACAGTATCACTAAAACAAACAATCTTGCATGTGCTTCTCTCAAAAGAAAAAAATGACAGTTCAGGATCATCCTGTGACCCACATCATGTTCTACTTCTCATGGATATTTTAAGAGAGGTCAGACACACAAAGCAGGAAGGCCAAGTACAAATACACTGGCGCAGTAATTTGTAAGATAAAGCTCTCACATCAGCAGCTAGGTGTCCTTTCCAGGTCAGTGACACTGGAGAGGAATAACAAGAGAAAACTTACATAAAGTATCAGGTGACCTATCTGACAAATAAATGATGACAAGAAAAAATAATTATTTTCTCTACAAAAGTAGGAAGTGTGTAAGCTCAAGAAAACAGAAAGTTACATTTCTATCATGTTCTAATATACCAAAAGCTATTCAAACTCCAGGTCAAAAGATTTGTGAACGTGTCTTTTAAAATTTGGAAAACATGGAGAGGAAAAGATAAATTTAAAAGATTAAAGAATTCACAAAATGGAGAAATTTTATGGGATTTCTTTTAAATTCCAAAAATCAATTCTTCCCTTTGGGATGTACAGATTGTGTTTCAAAGTTCAAAGGTATGCGTAGGTAGAACAAGTAAGGAGTATTTTGTACCTATTACAGTAATACTCCTTGATAAGAATATGCTGCTGAATATGCTGTATATTTTATTTAAAATGAAAATGGTTTGACATACTGTACAATCAGCTGTGGGCAAGTAATTCTGGACACTGCTTGTATTCTTACTGAAGAGACTACTGAGACTATAGAACAAACCACAAACAGTGGTTACACGGTTCCTATTTAATTTGTAAATATGAAAAATATCTTGCTGCTTTCTTTGGAAAAATAAATCTATGACAAAACGTTACAGACCCTCTCTTAAATATATATATAATGTAATTTAGTAATATGTGCACACTGACAATGTTCCTCCTCTATAGGTGTTAAAAGAAATAATTTAAAAAATAAAAACCAAATTAGTGTTGGATGCAGATTTTACAGACAAAAGAGGAAAAGACAAAGGAGAACAGCATGTGTTCATGATTCAGCTGAGACACTACATGAATGGCTGTAACCTCTATCCATACTCATCTTCACTACAGTTATGCAGTGCTCTATATAAATAATTATACAGAACATTAAATTCCTTGGAAACAGTAACCAATTTGAAATTAGAGTTATGGCTAAAAGGCCATTGTTCTTTAGAGCTTAAAGCTACCTTCAAGAATTCAAAGTTGAAAGCAAAGTTTCCTGCATTGCTAAGTTTATGCAAAGCACCTCGTCCTTTTTTAACAAAGAGTTGGGAATTTACAAACACTGGCATGAGAGGAAACAAGACTGTCAATATGGATCAGTAATGGAAGAAGCCTTCTTCGCACATGTACTACCCCATAGGCAGCTTCTGACACTAATTCTAAGGACTGATTGAGGCTGAACTGTACGTGGTGGGAGACACTGCTCTGAAACACAAAATAAAAATTTGCATTCCCAGCTCTTGTTGGTTGGTCAGCTACTTTCCAGCTGTTGGCTGAGATGTTGGTATCTGGTGCTGCTTTTGTTTGCAGGAGTTGTGCTACAACTGGGAACAAAAGCCAATGCCATTGGATGATGCTCCCAGTGCTTAGGAATTAGCAGCCCCAGACACTAAATACAGCCAGAAAACCTCACCTCTGGAGCTGACAAATTCTAATTAATCCACATGCAGTAGCTCTACCCCAAGCTTAGTGTAAAGCATCAAAGTACCATGTTTGGTGGATAGCTACACATGTGGAATACAGACAGGCAGGTCTGTATTCCACACACAAACAGTGGCTTTTGGTGCCTCTTATAATGTTGTCATATAAAGTCCTAATCTCACAAAGATGTACATATACTCTTAAATTCACATATTGTAAATTGTTTCACTGAAGTCAAGAGGAAAATCTGGACTTCATCTGGGACAATACGCAATGACTACAAAGGAAAGAAGCACAAGTAAACAAAGAAGGGATGATATTGCACTTGATGGGCTAGGATAATTTTTTTTTTTCTGTCTAAATGAAAAAAATCTCCTGGTTTGGCCACTATTACTCAATTGATTTACCAGGCATGAAAATTAATTTTAAGTGAATCTTATGGAAATAAGATTTTCTTACGAATAATGAGATTTTTCTTATGTTTTGTTAATTAAAAAGATAATATATGGGTGACAAAACCCACGTATATCAGAGACCATACACCTTTCTCTAGTGCACTAAGTTGGTATTTTAATTGTTCATCAAAATAAGGATTAATTTAAAACCAAACCCAATAGGAGTGTTTGATGGCAGTGTAGAAAGGTCAAAACAAGGAACACATAACACTGTTGAAGTGTTTTGCTAGATTGCCAGAGCAAAAAGATGAAGACCTTATCAATTTCACTGCAAGATATGAAAAACTGTGTTGTAGTATATTCTTGAAGAATATAGGGTTTTTTAAAGTTCCTTACCTCATTAGCTGTATTGCGAGTTCCAACTATTCTGATAAAAGATGCAGGCTGTTTATCAAAAGTGATTGTTTGCCAGGATCTACAAAGAAAATTCAGAAAGACATACAAATATTGAACACAATCATAAAAGCCTCCAGTAAAACACAGAATGCATTCAAGTGATAGCATATACTATTATCACTTAACAGGGCAAATGGAGAAACACTTTTCATTGCCAGAATTTCCAGCACTACTTCCTCATTTTCAAGGTGTCTTGACTTTGCTTATGCAACTTCATACATACCTTATACCACTATATATTTTATATACACTATAATTTATATGCAGGGACAACAATAATACTCTTGAAGCTGAAAGTTAAGAAAATATTCAAAGAAAAAAGGCCTGGATCAAAGCCAAAAATCCTTGACTAATATTGACTGTATTAGATTTAAAAAAAGGTCAGATAAATAAAAGTGCATCCTACTGTTAACTTCTCACAAGGAATCACCAGAGTTTGGTTAAAGAAAATTACAACTGTAGGAGAAAAAAATCCCCAAACCAAACCATGTAAAACCTCCAACTTTTCACACTCTAAGCGGAGCAGTAGAGCAAGAGGAGCCAAGCTTTCTTTGTGTGGACCAAGGTCCTTCCAGGAAGTTATAAATGTCACAAAGCACCATTTGCAGTTCAGGATGTGAGCACTAGCCTACCCTGACACAGTGGCAGTGAGGAGAACAGACCACTCTTCCAGAGCTGATGTATAATTTTCAGGCTAGACTGAGAACACTAGAAGTACATTAGGACCACTATAGTCTTTGTTCCTCACTCATACTCATCTATCTGAGTGAGGTGCAACACCTCAAGCAGCCTAATACACAGCAGGAAAAGGACACCATAACTTTGTGCTCACAGTACAACAGAACAAATAAAAAGAATACCAGGAACTAGAAGTTTCAGTTGGGCACCAATTTTCCACTAGTTCACTACTTCAACACATTAAAATTTAAATTATTTTATATTCATAAAACATGAAAAAAATTTCCAGAATTTAACTTCTCAGCCAAACCAGACTCTATCACAGAAGGCTTCAGAAATAAAATTAAGTTAGGTCTAACTTGATTAATTTAGTATGGAAAAAAGCTGGATAGTTTTCCAGAATGCGTTCTGAATACCTTCAGAAGCGTTCATGTAAGAAAAGGGGGTCCAAAACAAAACTGGAATAGAACACCACTCCCTACCAGCAGACTACCCCAAAGCCTGGCAGTAGGAACAGCTTCATTGCTGACTACTTGTCCGACATTTGATTTTTCTTCTGTTGGGAAAACTCCTTTTGTCACAAACATAGAATTTCTTAGCTTAATTTAGTTGGCTATTACTTTTATCACTGCTGTCTGGTTAAATTTGCTTAAAGAAGATTACAAATCCAATCAAGTCCTAATTTCAAGTAGTTTACTGGTCTTACTCCATGAGGTAATGGGTGTAATTAGAGTCATTCATGATAACAGAAAGGTATGGTTTGTGGCAGGCCTCAGAGGTAGGCAGTTATCTACTTAATGGTACGGTTTATTTATACCCCTTATGTGGCTATACCTCTATTTTAAAGCTCAGGCTGTTTCTTCATGCTCTAAGTAAAATATAAAATGGGAATAGACTATTTTGTTGATTGCCTCAAGACGTGAAAGATTGTTATGATTTAAACATTTCCCCCCTAAACAGGAGAATTATTCTTCTTGACATCCCTTCTAACAGTACTCTACTACAGTCAGTCAATCTCCATGGGCAAACAGAACTTGTTATCTTGAACTACAATGTCCCAAAGATGAGAGGCTGGGACAAAGATATGATCACAGCACTACTTCTCATAACAAAGCATTGCCATAGTTTGCATTATGCATATGCTTTGACATTTACACACAAAAACTTTATGCAAGGAGAACGATGATGTATATAAAAACCAGTTTGCCTTCTAGTGATTTGGAAAATATTTTAAAGCTGCACTAAATAGAAGAGTTTAAAACCCTAAAGAAGCTATTAAGAAGAGCCTGTGCCTTCCTAGACACTAATGTAGAGTTTGTGTTCTGTAGTAAGAAAATACATTAATTAGAGATCATAGAATAGAATAGAAGTGGTCTGTATTTATTTTTACTATTTCTGAGCACTGGTCAGATACACACTGCAAGAGCTCAGTGCAGAATTTCCAAGCATGGCAATAAATGCCATTGTCTGTGCCACGATGTGATACCAAGGAAGCTGATGTATCTGTTTGGGAATACTTCTGAAGAGCACAACAGATAGTAAGAGAGATTGAGAAAAAGATCCCTGAAAATTGTTTTGATGACATACTTCCAGATCAACTCCTCCAGGAAGTCCCTATGTTTGTTCACTTCCCACTGCGTTACAAGTCCTTACTTTCTGCTACAATGGTATTATTAGGATTGGATTATAATTACTCCTTTAATAATATTAAAATATAATGGAAAAGAATAAAAAAAGTTCTTGAGGGGGTGATAGATAGTATTTTCAGTAAATTCAGTCCTAAGAATATTTACTATTTTGGTATGTGTCCATTTTAGTCTTTTCTCATTGGAAAAGAAAGGCAAAATTACATACAACTTTTAGGCGAATTATTAAAATTCAAGAATATTGCCACTAGAGAATTAATGCTTAATTGCATAATGAGAAAATTAGGTGTCTCATTTTATTTTCTTAGCAAAAAGGAGAAAAGCTAAATAGAAAACAAGCCAAGTGGATTTGGAAAGAATAATTTTTGAAATAAGCAAGGCAAACCTTCACTAGAAAGATGCATGGATTTGACTGCAGCAGTACATTTGAGAATGTCGATATATGCAAGGCAATACCTCTACAGTATAGACATTACTATGCAGCAGAGAGATAATTTATGCATGTAACTATACCCCTATGAGAAAAGAGATTTCTGATAGAACATTATCAAGGCATATCTGACCTCTTTTTTGCATTTTTTGCTGATATAACAAATTTACTTTGAATTCTATTAATGTATAGAGCCATAACAATTTTTCAGTGGTGCTCCTCAATTAAAGACATCGCAGGTAATCCTCAAGTTTCTTTTCAACCCTTCTTTTTTACTAATAGTTATCTCTGCTGGTACTATTTTAATAATTTCAGTTTCTCTGTAGAAATTCTATTTTGCAAATTGTTTTGTAGTCATGTCATTTATCTAGTCCTGCCTTGCATATGTGCTTACTTTACACTTTGCTCACACAAGCTTGACTTTCTATTCTCAAAATCACTTTTGATGGTCTTTACAAAAATTTCCTCCAAACTTTATACATTTCTCTCACATTGATTCACACGTAAGTCACACTATACCAGGAACAGCAGCAGTAAAGCAGATCAAAAGCACTTCATTTTTAGCCTGGGATTAGATAGTCCTGTGTAATGAATGGCATTTCTTCACCTTTACTCCCCATATGCCAAACAAACAAATCTTTCAAACTGGTGGCAATACTTTTACTGTCTTTACCTGGGACACAGTCATAAAGAAGCTATCAGAATTTACATCTCTCATAAAATGACATTGCTGTCTTTTGGACTTTTTGTGCCTCTGTACAGCTTATGAGTGACCCTATAAAAAATATAGTTTTCAGGATTCAGCTTTATTAAATATTCAGGCAGCATTGGTATTTTTTATGCTTTGACACCTCTCTTGCTGGTTGATTTGTTTATTTGTTTTAGATTTGCTGGCTCAGTCTGCAGCACTTTTGGTCATCGCTTTCACAACAGAAATAATCACTGCATCAAGCTGAGGTTTCCATCTCGAAGAGAAGACCCAGGACTAGCAGCCTACTCAGATTTATATCAGGATCCTCAAGCTGAAATGCAGCACTACAAGTTGTTTGGCTAGCAACTCCATTTTAAAAAAGAAATTAGCCTCGTTACAGTCCTACAGCGTTTAACACTCTACGTCTCACCTCAGCCACACGACTCCTAACTCTTGTTCTGCCTGACTCCCCTAAGGAGACACAGTAATTGATGATTAGCATTCCAAAGCCATGCTTGCATCCTGTAAGCCTGTCATATTTAATTACATTTTAACTATATTCGTCTTCTATAATAGCCTGAACATAATTTAGATAATTATCTTTTGCTCTCTTATTCTCTGACTCTGCCTGTCTCACTTAGAGCTCCCTGCAATGAAAACCACTTTCTCTGTTTAAAAATATAAACAGACTCTTGGGCCAAGAATTTTCACCTCTCCAACAGCAACAGCTGAAGACCTGATGGCTTTGTGCATCTCACAATCTCTTCACCATACTCTATTCAGAGAAAGGAAAAAGATCACTAGAAATCACCCCGCTTTCATATTTCTTCTTGTCTTTTTCCTTATTAGGCTACTGCAAGAAGTATGCAAGAAATTCTGCTGTCCAGGTAAACCAAATTAATGCCCTGCTATTCATTAAACTATCTATAGCTCCAAAATAGCAATTCACCTCCTAAAGAACATAATGGGTTTTTTCAGCATTTGGAATATTTTCCTATCTATTTCTTAGAAAATCTGCTACCTTTCTAAAGATTTATTACACATAATAGGACATAAATAGTGATTCTTCCCCATTACTTCCTTCTCTTCCAGAAAGAACAAATTAAGAAAGAAGTGTAAGCTTATATTTTATTGAGGTTTTCTAATGAGCCAGTGGCACTACAGAATACTACCACACTGTGGGCTTACCAGAGCTGCACTGATCAGAGCTGAAACCCAGTTCAGGCCAAAGATGTCAGACAAAAGAGAAAGCTGTTACATGTAACTAACATTCATCAAGCTGTAATAACCATATCATATTCCTATCAAGGCTTGCTTTAGGCTAAGCATGTACATTTTCAATGTGCACATCATGTCTCCTCACTTTCTAAGATGACATACAACTTCCATATTTCCATTCCTCACTCCAAGAGAAAAAAAAAAGCAAAGCAGACTGGGAAGCAAATTTAACCTCCATTTTACTTTCTAATACTAGTCTACATATGCTTTATTCTACAGTAAGCAATAAAACACTTCTTAGCTTATTTGGATGTTGAGTTTTTCAGTGATCATGTATTTTTAATGGAATTTGTAAAAGCAGGTAACAGGATAATGAAAGAAGAGTTGTGGCCTTTTTCTATATATTAGTCTGATGACTGTACTGATAAAAAGAAGGCAGATTGTAACCAGCATGTGATGCTGCCAAATAAAAAAACAGATAAGCAAGCTTACCGACACTGGAGGAGTGCCACAGTATGTTCTGCATGGTATGTTACACCCCCTGCTTTGTTAATGAATACCATACTAACCTTTCTTATGGAGTATCCATAAAATAAACACAGAAGCACACACCATAAATGCTATAAAAGTAATTGTTATACAGATACTCTTTGTTATAAAAAGGTCTACAGCTACCTTATAAATTGCCTATAAACCCCGTGTTTTCCACCATAACAGTACTAAACAATGAAGGGAAGTAATACTCCCTCTCCTGTTACAGTTGTACCTTAACACAGGAATTCAGAAAGACAGATCCTTAAAGAAGCCAGACTGAGTAGCTGGCTCAGCCACTCCCTTGCCATCCAGCCTCCCAAGCTACTGAGAGGGGAAGACAAAGCATGAGAAAGAAAATATTATTAGGAAACAAAGGTCATCAATATTTTGGTTTATAAATTGAAGCCAATTAAGATAAATTCTAGCACTGGTCTACCTCAACCAAAACTGAGTTTCCATCTCATGCTGTGACCATGACAGCACTTTCTCAAAAGGTGGCCTATGAAACATGGGACTCCTAAGGAAGCAAAGAAGGTCCAAGCTGGAAGTAACAACTTTTTATCTGTTGCTCTCAGAGATGGAGGCAAAATTGACCTAATTACGCATCTTGGCAAAAAAACCAAAAAACACCAAACAGCCAAAAAGGACTTTAAGCACTAACAGAGGTAATAAAAATGGTTTGTATAAATATTACAAGAGTCTAGAATAAATGTGAGAATAATAATAAATATTAAAAGTTACCTCTTGCAGTATTTGTTACATAATAGCTTTATATATTGACAAGTAAAAACATGCATGAACACCTTTGGGAAACTTTCCCTCAAAAGTTTTTATTGTAAATATACTTCCCATAAGGAATGCATAATTCTGAAAGCATCTGAACTAAATTTGTAGCTATTTGAAGGATAATTTCTATGACTTGGTCCCTTGCACCAATCCAAACAAAATATATGTCCTCTATAAGAACACTTTACTAAACTGCTAAACATGTTGTATTGCATAGGATTTTTGTAGAAACAAAATGTGGGCTTGACAAAACAGACCTACTAGAAAAAAGAATTCTGACACATAATAGATTTCATGAAGTCTATATTGGCTTTCTGACATCTTTATAAAACTTCTCACTTGAAATACTCCATATAGTAACACCTGCTTTCAAAGCCTCAGTGCTGACATTGTTAATTTTTTAGAAGAAGTATTACAAGAAGAAAATGTTAAAATATAGTCAAATTAAACAATGGGAAAACCGAATGTAATAATTATCTTTCTATCTAAATGAAGCAATCAATTTTCAAATATTTTCACATACCAATGTAGGCAACTGCTAGCATTTCTGTACTGCATAAGCTCATATAATTTAGCTTGCTTACACCTTTTTTCAGTTTCAACAGGTCTCCTTTCTTTACTCCCCAAAATATAGCCTATATTTTAAAATTTTACATAAAATTAAACTATCAGCAAACTGCTGGAAACTTGCAGAATTCCATGAGCCAAATTTCTATGTAGTAGCAAGAACTACACATGTAGTACCTACACACACATCCTTGGGGATTGGCAGTGGCAGATGAAGCTGACAGCAGACAAAGGCTGTGAACTGGAATAACTTGGGAGTTCATCTTCCTTCTGTGTACATCAAAGCACACATGCACACGACAAGTCTGCATAATCCCAGAGGCTGAATTGGGTTTTTTGTGCTTATTTGTTACCAATATTGTTTTACCATTGTTTACCAATGGAGTTATTGCTCCTGATGTTCACATTGGTAGCAAAGACATGAAAAGCCGTCCAGTGCAATAACAAACCAAATAATACAATTAATGGGATGCTTTCACCTTTGAACACTTCTTGTCCCCATAAATCTACAACAGATTGTGGGCTACTTTTATTATGTAACTTTTCATACCAATGCAAAAGTTGATTAAAAACAAATATATAAGCAATTCTTTTGGAGATATGAGGCAGAAACATGCTCCCTATTAATCAGTTTCTTTGTAGTGTGTACACTAATGCTATTTATTGCACTTGTCTCTTACATTCCCCAGGGTGTAATTTCACGGCCCACTCGTAAAAACTTCACATTTACAGCAACTGCTCTTCTATTACAGTCGATAACATCTAATTGACATGCCAAACCTCCAAGGAATGCAGTAAATTGAACCACAGCCTCAAAAAAGAATAAAACAGTGAAAAAAGTAAACCAGCAAGTGCCTCCTCCCAACAGCAATACAAGCATAGTGAGGTCTGGTAATGGAAGGGAGGAAAACTGTTACCCTTTCTACTACCACACTGAATTATCTATTAACCTCAATGTCAGAAAGGAAAGCCTTGTGACCTCAGACTGAAACTCACCCACTAAAAACCCTGAACCTGACTCCAGGACTGCAGTAATTTTAGACATGAGAGTGAAGTGAACCAAGACAGACAAAAGTAACATATACAACTTTTCTTCTGTTACTTTTTGAACAGAAAAAATGAAAATCCCTCAGAATAGTGTCTGGTAAACTGAATTTTAGTATTTAGTTGGGAACTCTCTGCCTTCAAAACTTATAGACAAAGAACCGGGTAAAATTTCACAAGTACAATTTTAAAAAGAAAGGAAAACTGACTCATGATGAAAGAGCACAAAACAAAGTCAGGCAAAACTTGTTTGCGTAGCAACCAAGGTATCAGGAAAAAGGTAGAATGATTTCATAAATATGTACATGAAATATATTAAATCCATTAAGAAAGAAAAATTAGTTTACAGGTATAGAAGAAAAATAACAGAATGAAATTAGGTAATATGATGATATTCTATACTGGTATTGAGAAATAAAAAGTTCTTACTGTGGGAATTCAGTGAAATAGAAAAGCAAAGAGCAAAATGGAAGCATCATCTCTTTAAGTATGTGAAACAAACTGACAAAGCATTATTCTAAAAAAATAGACCACATGCCACACAGTGCAGAAAACCTCAAAGGATGAACCTAAAGATATAATAATTCTTCAACTTTGTGTTTCATGGTTATAATCTGTCCATGTAAATGTAAAAACATTACTTTTGGCCAGCATAAACAAATGGGTACTTTTCAGAGTTTTGATGAAATTAAATCTTCAATATCAACAACTGAATGAGGGCAAACCTCTTGATTTGACATGTTAACACCTGACCGGCCTCCTGACAGCACAAGGAGATGTCAACAGTTGCTGTATTATTTAATGATTTTGCCTGTAAGAAAGGGCTATAGACAAAAAAAAAAAAAACCCTTACATTCTAGGTCATGAATATTTGGGTAGCTCTTATTCATTAGTTTATTCTCTCAAGCAACAATGAATTTCAAAGTAAACAAACACAGCCACAAAACAACAGTTCAGGTATTAGGCATTCCTTTCTTATCTCAGGCAGATAAATGGGCCAGTTTCACAGGAGACATGGACAATTTGGATAACTTTTTTGTAGTAATATTTATTTATACAGGTGCTGAGAGGGTGCATGTGTACACCTACATGCATGTGGGTATATGCATGCATGCACAGACATCTGTGAAGGCAAGCCAATATACTGCCACAAGATAATAATAATTCTTGAAAGTAAATGACTGTTTGTTTTGATTTTTTAATTTTGAACAGAAGACCATACTACAAATATTTTACACATACTGAATTGCCTTTTCTTCCTAAAGTATTTTTAATAGATGGTAATAGCAATACATATATCTATTTTTAATTTAACTATTTTTGCTGGTCTCCAAAGAGACATTCAAGTCTTTGCTGGCATGGGGGAAAAACTCAATACCTAAAAGAAACAGGTAGTGATATTGTGGGTATTATTTGGTATTGCTTATTTTCTCTGAGGCAGAACTGAGCTAACATCCAAATTGATGTCAGATTTACTGTGGTGTTTTCACAACTCTCCTCACAGCAATGTGTGTGAAGAGGAGCCGAGACCATGGCAGTCACAGGGTGAAATGGAGCAAGGTAAAACTTTAATGAATATGGTACATGCAGAGCTGTAGTGAACAAGAACATGGAAAAACATTTAAGACAGAATAGGACACTGCAGTATGCAGCTCCTTGTTACTCTGTTGAAGGCTTGCTCAAAAGATCCATGTATATTTGTGGCTGAAAAGCAAACAAAAGGAACTGAAAGTAGAAGTGGAAAAATGGAAAAGACAAATTAACAATTTGAAAACATTGTGATCCTGAATTGCTATTAAGAAATGTAACTTTAAAGAAGCCAGACCCTTCTTCAATCAAGTTCGAATCACCTAAAATAGAAGCTAGCAAATGAAATGTTAGATGCAGAAATTCTACACTGCTGAGAGGCTCCTAATGCTCTGAAATGGAAACTCTGGTTTCTCTCTGTGAAATCCTAATTCTTTGTGCTTAATAAGACAGCACTGTGAAGCTGGAGTCTTTCTTCTTTTGCCTTATTAGAATCTTTCGAAAACGTAAGCGTATAAACACAGGGAAAAATATGTACTTCAATGCCTCTGTCGTGCAGGGCTTAAAAGCTCAATAATTATACAAAATGACCCTTTATATCTGTCTGACTTGTTCCAGTAGGCATTATTACTGGGATAATGAACAGACTAATGAGAACTCTTAGTTTATTTTTGTGAAGTGAGACTTGAAATTGAGCTTCACAGTGCAGCAATTTCCCAGACATCTTGCTTGAATATATTTCATTTTGTATTGTATGAATATGGCTACAGTGAGTTCGGCAACCCTGGAGCAGGCATCTGGATTTCACAAAGTTGCTGTGAAATTTGCTTCATGTGAAATAAATAGGATGAATCATAGTTGAAATGTACAAGAAGAGTTTTGCTGTGAAATTAACTTCATGTAAAACACGATGAAGTATGGTCAAAAAAATCTGCTTGACATCAGAGGTACAAGAACAGCTCCTTTTATCCTGTTCCACCCTGCCACTTGGGAGCTCAGGCATGAGACAGAATTAAGGACTACACAGAAATTAGGAAAAATGTTTTCTCATTCTAGGTATGACAGGACAATAGATGCATGCAAAACTGATGGGAAACAACAGAAGAAAAGTGATGCAGGCATACAGGCAGTTGGAAAGAGAGCTGAGAAACGTTTGAGCCATTTTATTATGCAAGAAAACAGTTCTGTGGAAGTAGTTAAGGAGAACAATGATGAATGAAAACTGATGCAAAGGAATTCTAGAAATGGGGTCATACACTGATGTGCAGGAACTAGAAGAGGACAGGAATAAAAAACTACTGTGTTTGTGGTTAAATATAAGAAACTATAAATATAAGTACATAACGTGCCCCGTGCAGTTATGAGGAAAGATATTCATACACTTCAAATATGACCTCCATAGTAGAAGAAATAATCATATCATGATAGATATTAACCTGGTTTCACAAAAGTATACCCAGGAAAAAAATCCCAACTTGAGTTTGCCACTATTATTGTTTAGAGCAGAAGTATTTTCTCACTAGAAATCCTCAGACAACATGGAAAACACTTTTCTGTACATCAGGAAAGTGGTTTAGGACTGTTAAGTGCATGATCTAGATCTCTCTCAGTGTTCTTCACCTGTGAATTATTATCAAATAAAATACAGTAGTGATTAAAAACTCGAAATGCACATAATACATCATAAGGCAGAAATATGAAACACTGGACAAGAGCAAAAACCTCAGAGTTGAGAAGTATTCTGAAAAAATTAATCAGAAGACAGTTAATAAATTTTGATAATGAACCTTGCATCCACAGTCCAAAGGTTGTTTCATGTGAAAGTATTGATTAGATTTATACATGAACTACAGAAAAAAAATATGAGGGGAACTGAACTGAGAATTGTGAATTTGAAATAGCTATTATACAATAAAAACTCAATAAGAAATGGAAATGTGAAATTAAGTTTGGAAGCTTTTACACATTTATACCAGCAGAACATTCTGAATAACAAAGAATTGAAAATAGATGTATAATGCAGTATGTTATAAAAGCTCCTGGAAATCAAGTAATGCCTGCCATGAGAAAATCTCAACCAGCCATACAGACAGTTGATACAAACTGGTTTAGAACTGTCCATCTAAAAACAATATTCATTATCTCCCAAATTCCATCACAGTATTAGACAGAACATACTATGCCTGCTGCCAAGGGATTAGATTCATTTCACAATAACTACAAAGAAGAGAACTTTGGAGAACGAGTCTGAGTTGATGAGCACCGTGATAGCCTGCTTAGTATTTGTCTTTGCAGGGTTTATTTTATCAGAAGTGTCATTAACTCTGAGGTCTGGCTCTCCTTCTGGCCTTTGGTATCTTTTGTTTTTCATTTGACTTTCAGACTCTGTCAGCAAATTCTCCTAACAAGTGCAAGTCTCTATTGTTCAACACTAACACGCTCAAGTCCACTTATCATAAATGTTTTTAAAAATAGAAGGGAACATGACTGTTTTTCATTACTGTCATACTGTGTAGAGAAAAACAGCTTATTGTGGAAAAGAAAAAAAATAGCCTCCACAGAGCATGTGAAAATTGTCAATTACACAACCAGTATGCATAAATTGGCTCTCACTTAGGGAAGGTACACAAGCTTCCCCTGTGAAGATAACAGACACCTAGTTTTTTCTCAGCCTTTTAAAACTGGGAGAAGAAAAGGTTAGGAGTAGCCTGTCACTTCCTGCCTTTGAGCACTGAATTATTAATTTACACAAAATACTACATTAGAAATGCCATTAAAACAACCTAAAGCAGCACAGTGATAGTTTAAAGGGGAAGTTCATGCTTCAGTAGTTTGCCAAAACCAATACATGCTCTTTAAACATAATTTAATTTTTTTCTCATAGTTTTTTCTTCCATTTCCCAATCATCAAAGGTGTCTGTCGAGGTCTGTGTTTGGCAGATGGTTCATCCTCCCCTTTGTGCCAGCAATTGAGCAAAAATTATTCGGAGACCTCACAGAACACTCGCAAGACATCAGGCTAATGACTTCCACAAAAGTCTAACTCCACTGCAAGAACAGGTAGTCATAAAGCCAGGCAGCAAACAGTGAAG
Source organism: Ploceus nigricollis (assembly GCA_013399945.1). NCBI lineage: Eukaryota > Metazoa > Chordata > Aves > Passeriformes > Ploceidae > Ploceus > Ploceus nigricollis. The sequence continues at coordinate 949,333 of VXBC01013192.1, forward strand.
GCAAAAAGTCTTATCCACAGAAAGACCTCTTACCTACACATCTCTGAATACAGGAAAATGAATAGGAAATATTACTAGTAATGCAAATTTTCTCATTTAAGTATTCTGTCTCCTCAAATGTGGGCCCCTGTGAAATTTTCCCATGTTTTCACTACATCCACTTTGATTTTCTACATTGGAAAGCAAGTGAGTTATTTTTCTTCAGTCTACAACAATATATTAAACACAGAACTAATGCCAGAAAGGGTAACCTCAGGATTTCAAGACCTTATCAATCACTTATATTGCACTCACATCTCCAGTACGGATATTGCAGTCAAGTGGGCAATCACAGCCCCATGGAAGGACATACCTACTTCTTATTTTCCTTAAACAAAGACACAAGTCTAAGTGAAGACAATTTTTGTACCAACACAGGATTAGTTAATTTCAGGCTGGGATGTCAAATATTCATCAAAAAAAGTAGGATTTGGCTGAGATAAAAAATAGCTGCAAAATTGGACCACATTAGCAAAAGATTTGTTTTGTTTCACCCAAGTGAGAGAGGAGCACAGCATTCAAAACCATACAGGGAAGGGTTCTGTTGTTTCTATCCCTGTATGCTCTAGTCTGGTTAATAAAAATAACCAAATGTAGGCATTATAACTGTCTGCCTAAATCTGATGGTGAGTCAAACCCAGGCACAGTGCTTCAGTTTGATCTTTCCTTTTCCTTGGGGAGCCTGTAAATCAGCAACAGAAGGCATTCAGAGGCAGACTAAAACTACCAATGTAATGTTAAGAGGAAGGACAGACAGATAAAAAAGAAATCCTTTGCATCCAGCAGGAGTATCTTCACCGTTACACTATGACAGTAAACCAGAAGAACTGTACCACCTCCGCTTTACCAGTATCTGTTAATTTTGGTTAAGATCCAAATCTATCTTCTCTGTTTGCTGTCACTGTTAAAATTATCTGAAGTGAAAACAAGTTGTTTGTTTTCATGGCAACCATCCCCAGGTTTTCAATCTGAGCTTTTTTTTTTTTTTTAATTACAGAAACTAACCCAAAAATTAGTTCTTCACATATTCCTGGCAGTGACTGATTCAATTTTTCCTTTTTCATTAAGAAATCTCTACCACTACAATAAAAGTTTACCCAACAATTTCAAGTGAGGGCCTTCATTCAGTACATGAGCCACTGAATGATGATGTCTCTTCTATTCTACATTCCACTGTTTTTAAACACTAAGAGTATGACATTTTTAGATTATACTGTGTTTCAGTGTTTTTCAGTAAAAAAAATTAGTGTGCCAATACTGTAGGTAATTACACACTGTATGAAATTACAATGCTCTGCTCTTTACAGAACAATAAAGAGAATTTGGCAGTTATATAGCATTTTATATATTTAACATATTTACTAAAGAAAAATATTGATGCTATAGGTATTACTGTATATATTTATATGATATATATACTTGGTTATCAAACTGCCATTACAATTCAAGTAATTTTTGAGTTGAAGCAACTTCAGCATTTCTGCAAATCATACCTGAAAATAATATGAAACATACTTAGTTTTTTTTGACTGAAAAAAACCCAGTCTACATTCTGATCATAAAGGCAAGAGATATAAATTGAACATAAAAAATGCTATCAGATGCAAAGAAATCACCTGAAATTTGATGGCCAGTGAACTCTGTTAGCTTCATGACCAGGTCTTTTTATCTGTTTAAAGCAGATACAGACAGTGCTAGGACACTCCGTGTCTGCAGACTTCAAGAACAAAGACTGGCATAATGCAGGCTGACTGCACATCTGTCAGAGCAAGAAGTTAGGCAAAATGCAATTCTTTAATCCACATGAAAATTGTTTCTGCAGCCATAGCTTTGAGAACTTCCAGAGTATCTATGTTTTGAATCAAGATTTTGAAGTATACCCAAAGAAGGCAGCTATCTTTACTTTAGGGATGTACCTTTATTTGCTCAAGGCTAAGGCTTTGAAAACAACAAAAAAAAAGCAAAAAAAGCATGGTTTGAACATGGTGAAAAGATATTTGAACTGGGCAGTCTATCAGCAATTTCACCTGCACTGTGCATACTTAAGCAAGTGCTCCTTTTGACAGTTAAAAGGCTCTCAATATCAAAATGTAAAAGGAAAAAGTGCACAAAGATTCCTGATATCTCTTTCTCTCCCTTTTGTGGTTTCAGCCTTTTAGTGCTCCCACTGCTGGAGGCAGACAAAAAGATGAGTTTTATCTATTATGCTGAGATGTCTTTGAGAACGAGTGAAGATTTAATCGTTCTCCAGACCTGCAGGCAGAACCCAGGTTTTCTGCTCATCAATACCCTGCCCTTTACAGGCACTGAAAGGACGTGTCAAGTTCTCCTTCACCAACACATCTAGAGTGCATTGTAAAGCATTTGAGTCACACTGTTTGTTAAGAAATGAAATATAAACTTTAGAAAAATGTGTGTCAGCAATGCTGCTACAAAGGACTGAATAACTCTCTTGCTTGATGTGACAAACTGAGAATTCAGAATGCCTCTGAATTTGTAAAATCAATTTTGTTTTGGTTGGCACAAATACAAGATGGATGGGGGCTGGTCCCATATAAGCTGGTGACTTGAATTTTGTCCAAAGAAAGAAAGCACATCTTATGGAAAACTGACTCAGGGAAACTGAAAGATGTAAGATTTTTATAATTCTGAGCTTCCCCGGGGTTTAATCAGGGAATCACATCCCATCAACATTCACTGAATGCTGAGCATACCTGGCTTCTGGATACGTAATATATAAATTTGCAGACTGTCTTTTCAGTCCCACAACCAGTATCTAGGTCATTCTTTGCTAGAAATTAGAATCATCACCACATGGTTTAAGAAGGCTCTCAGCACTAAATTATTCTTCCATACCTGAGGAATGGATTTTATCAGCAGAAACTGCAGTAAAGCCAACGGAGAGTATACAGTTGGAGAGTATTCATCCCTGATTTCTCCTGATTTAAGTATTCAAATGAAAATGGAAGTTTTTCTCTCTTCTTTATCTCTGCTTAAGAAGTACTCTTTTTCTCTGGAAGGGTGCTTTACAAAAGCAGAGTGTTCAGTGCATAAGTCAAGTACTCTACTTTTGAACAGAGACAAGGTCAAGCTTTGGCAACTGTGTGGTCTATTATGGTTTGGTCTCTACCCTCACTCTCCTCACTCTCTTCAGATGTCATACACTACATTTATGAGTTTTGATAAGGGAGAAAGACATTTGAGTAGCAAAATCCTTTATCAAGTATGCTCTCTTTGCTCTCCTACCACATTTCTCAAGGCAGGGTGGTTTGACATCCAGGGTCACCGTAAACATGTGATCTCCAGAAAAACACAGTTTAGCTTCTAGTGATCACCAAACAAAGGGTATAGTAGGTAGACTTTTTATGAATGAAGAATCCAACTGATTGTCTGAAGATCCAGTACCAATCTTAAGAAATTGATTCTGAAAGTCTTGCATTAATCTACAGGTTATGCAATGATCATTCTTTACACACTAACCTATATAAGTAGTGGACAAAAAAAACCACCAAAAACCCCAGCTTCTGGTTCTTAATTTGTGCCAATGAATGGAAAAAACTAAACTCACTTGCAGGAAATTTTTGTGCGATCCACCACCATGGTCCACTGTTGCTGATTTGTTGAAACCTCAATGTAGTAGCTGTAGCTCCGATCATCACAGTCCCAAAGTAGCAACCTACATAAAAAGAAGTTTTTGAGTGGTAAGTTAAACATCAAACCAACTTTTAAATTTTTCCAGCTGTTTATTTTCTCCACTTAAGCCTTTCTAAATGTAACTGTTTCTTTCGGAATGTACCTCTAACACTCAACAAAGTATTTACTGTTTTTGCCATCTCAAACTACAGTGTCTCTACTCTTATTAACCTGAGGCCAGTAATAGACTCACAGGCTTATAATAACCAACTTATGAACATTAATTTATTACATTCATCCAATTACTTTTAATTGATTTGCCATGTGGCATTGCCTTTTTTAGAAATGATGTAAATATCTGTTTCAAAAAGTCAGTTTAGGAGAGGACAGAAAAAATAATTAGGTGATTAAAAAGATTATGCTGCCTTCTTAATTGTATTTTATTGGTTTTGGAAAATATATCAGAAATATATTAAAAAAAAAGAAAGTAAGAAAATGGGAATTGCCAGTCCTGGTTCATCAGAAAAAGAAGAAAAAAAGGCAATAAATTGTTAAACAAATTGCTAAAAAGGCAGAAGAAAAAGAAAAACAATAGTTCTAACAAACATGCACTCCTTCAGGAAGGGCACTAAGTGATGTTGAATAGCCTTTGATTTCCATACTTGTCTTACACAGAAGAAGACCTAAAGCATCAGGGATGGCATTTAGCTCAAGTATAATCAAGAACAATATCTGGCAAATGTATCTTCTTTACTTTTCTTTATATAGGCATTATCTTCCTGTTGTAAGAGATATTTGGCCCAGAACTGGACACAGTACTNCATTACAAAAAAAATCCCACACCCCAAAACAGAACCACCCAACTTCAACAACTCTCCTTCATCTGATTATACCCATTCTGCTTTTCAACAGCTGAAAAGTCTCCAAAGACACTGAATGAAGTGCATTTTGTTAAAAAAAGAAAAAAAGAAGTTTACTGATTACAATCCTGTATTTGGTAACTGCTACTAATCAACAGGTCCTGAACTGATTTAACATTTATATTTAAACCAAG